>JAGFMW010000078.1:0-130607 GCA_021030935.1 Astrothelium subdiscretum | reverse complement strand
CAGCAAAGCACCTGGCAAAGCATCTAGCAGAGCAGCGAGCAGAGATCAGAGCAGCGAGCAGAGCAGCGAGCAGAGATCAGAGCAGCGAGCAGAGCAGCGAGCAGAAGCAGAGCAGCGAGCAGAGATCAGAGCAGCGAGCAGAGCAGCGAGCAGAGCAGCGAGCAGAGATCAGAGCAGCGAGCAGAGCAGCGAGCAGAGCAGCGAGCAGAGCAGCGAGCAAAGCAGCGAGCAGAGCAGCGAGCAGAGCAGCGAGCAGAGCAGCGAGCAGAGTAGCGAGCAGAGCAGCGAGTAGAGCAGCGAGCAGAGCAGCGAGTATAGTATAGATAGATAGGTAGGTAGGTAGGTAGGTAGGTAGGTAGATAGGTAGGTAGGTAGGTAGATAGGTAGGTGGTATTCAGGGGCTAATTTTTAGAAATTGATTCTGGAATCAATTTATTAGTTAAAGACTTCAATGCATGGATTTGACTACTTTTGGTACTTACGAAGCGATTGCTATTAAAATTGAATTGATAGAAGAAAGTGAAGAGGTCAAAATTTGATGCCTAAAAGATCGATTGAGTCTCTTATACAAACACTTTCGAGATACACTAAAAGTGGAACAAGAGTAGCTCAGACTCTAGAACAAGAAAAAAAGCAATAGAATCCAATTGGTTCGCTTAATAGACTCAAAACTAAATAAGACGGTAGCTCTAGTTAGGCTAGAGTAGCAAGGATTCCCTGCTTGGATTCCCTGCTTCAATTTCTCGTTCTAGAGTCTGAGCTTGCTGAGATAACGGAGTACTCCCTATGACCATTTCGAAAACAGGAAAGCCGCTAATTAAGCCCCTAGCAAGGGTGGCCGGGTGCACTAATAACCCAAAATAGACAGAGAAGAACTTAACGCCATTGAAGTATCTTGCTTTGTCTAAGACTCGTCATGAACTCCCTCTGTACTCCTGCTCTGTGTTGTGTTTCTCGCCGCGATCCTCTGGGCCTGGTCGTGAATTAGTGCATAGGAGACAAATCAGACCTGCCATGTCTACAGCATTTACTTTCGATTTCCACGGCGATGATGTCGAACAGTCAGAGGACAGTTCTGCAAGAGCAACTCTGGGAAACAATGCGACTGGTGCGCCTATGTCGAGCTCAGACTCTTCGTTACCCCAGATTGCAGCAGATACCCTGGATTTAGATGGAGTGGTAGGTAAGAGCGTTTTCAAATGCGATTTGAGATACCGCGTTCCCAGGCTTTTCTTCCATTCATTTTATCAATCACTGCATGAAACAAGAGCGTGTGTATAAAAGGGCCCCGATATAAGATCCTGAAAAGGTCAAGGGAAGACCTTCTTGGCTGGCTTAGGAACGCGCTGATATGTGTTGGCTGCCTGCTGCCTACTGCCCAGCCTAAATCAAGACCTCCTCCGCGCCTGCTTGAGAACCGGTCTCATTATAGATAGATCATGTTTAGCTGATTAGGGCCTGCATTTTCGATGGGAATGCAGCTGACTTTTCTAGCTATCTACGCTTCCGTCAAAGATCTCGTATAGCACAGTTGAGATTGAATCGCCAAAAGGTCGGAAACTTGTAATTCCACGGAGGGAGCTCTTCGACATCCGCATGCAATTAATGGCAGAAGATGAATCCTTGTCTTCAGAAACCGGCTTGGATGACAAAGATATCCAAACCAATGTATACGAAGGTGGTTTCAAATCGTGGGAATGCTCCATCGACCTTGCAAAGCTGCTCCTCGATCGAGGGCCAAGAAAGGACATTGATGATCTCTGTCGAGTTGATCAAGTCGTCGAGGTGATCTCCCTATTCCTTGCTAGACTACAGAAGACGATGAAGACAACGAGATTATGGCTAATCCTCCCCCCAGTTTGGCTGCGGCACTGCTCTCCCGTCTCTCGTTCTCTTCCACCACGCCATCGAATCCGGCCTCTCGCTCTACTTCACTCTGGCTGACTACAATGCATCTGTGCTCCGGCTAGTGACTGTACCTAATCTCCTGCTCACATGGGCTAAAACAACCTCAAGCGGGATCCCTGACGCACTGGTTTCTTCTGATGAAGGCGAATTAGAAATCACACCCGAACTACTCGCCTCTTTCAAGTCATCGCTGGCGGAAAGCGGCATCACGCTGTCTCTGATCTCCGGAGCATGGTCTCCTCGGCTCGTGGATCTAATCCCAACTGCTCCGGACATGTCGCTTCTCGTTCTCGCGTCCGAGACGATTTACTCGCCGGCGTCGCTGTCGGCGTTCACGGACACCTTGGTTGGGGTATTGCAGCGCGTGAAGATGGGGAAGGCGATGATGGGGGCGAAGAGGATGTATTTTGGCGTTGGAGGGAGTGTGGATGCGTTCAAGGAGGAGTGTGCGACGAAGAATGCGGTGGCCTACGAAATTGACAATCATGGAGTGGACGGGCTGGATGGGCATGGGGTTAGGCGGTGCTTGTTGGAGGTCCAGATGATGTGATTGAGAGAGCCGAATCATATGAATGGATAGAATTAAATACGTGGACGTAAAACATTCAGATACCGTTTGCTCAGCGGGCGCCTCGGGCTCCCGCAGGAACTCCCTGTCGACGTTTGGACAAAGCTCTTCCAACTGCATCTCGTACAGTCGGTTCGGAGCGTATCGTATTCTTAACAAGCCACTCTTGCAGACCATTGCGAAGCTCCTGCATGCTCTGCTCGTCCGAAGCGAACGGTGTGATGTCCAAGCCGAGGAGCCTCGTTGATTCTTGATCGGCCATACTCACCACGCTCGCTAATCTATTGAGCTGATGCTGTTGAATCCCATCACTTTTGGCCGGTCCTGTAGTACTGGGTTCATCGAGGAGCGGACCTAGTTGTGAGAAAGCAATAAATACCGTCAGAGCGATCTTGCGCGCGAGCTGCAAGACTTGAAATGGCAGGTATGGGGGATGCCCTGATGTAGCATTGACAACGGGGTTGACAACCTTCGTGATGATACCCGGAAGTGCAGGACGAGTAATTAGATGGAGTTCCAAAGCGCAAACCGCGGCAAACGTTACGTAGCGCCACTAGGTAAATCAACAAAGACTTTGGAGTACACGAAATCTGGAATACTCACGTATTTGCCCCATTCAAGATATCCGAAGAAGCCCAAAGCTAACATTCCAAGTCCGACTGACGCATAGAAGGGTATTGTCCGCTTGAAACCAGCAAACACGTAGTCTCGTACCGTTGTGCAGTGCTGCCATCCAACGACGTCCGGTCCAAAGCGATCATAAGCATACCGCTTTGCTGAATTGGTAAGCGTATCGCGTGCAATCTTCAAGGTTACAAAATATGATTCTGCAGTAGACTGCGCTTCCGCGGTTGTTGCCTTGTCAGGGTGGTGCAATACCGTCCTAGGTGTTCTCAATAAGCATGCCATAACCATTTGAGTACTTGAGGATAGTCTGCCTCTAGAACTTCCACGTACAGCTTTCGAAATCTGGACTGTATAGTCCGTTCATCAGCATCTGGCAAGACACCGAGGACTGTATAGAAATCCCCCTCTCTTCGAAGTTGCCAGTCGACCTCAAAGATTGTGAAGAGTAAGTAGAGTATTATGACGGTCATTTGTATACGTCGGCGATGTGTGATATATCGTGGGGTACCAGGCATGGGCCTGGGTTCGCCGGCACGAATCGTGATGCCATAATAGAGGTTCTGAAGCCATCCTGCGATTTGCTGGTTTTCGGATTAGGATGAGAGATTGCGAACAAGAAATTGCGAACAAGATAAATGCATGGAGATGGAACTGCTTACATTCGGTAAAAATGTCCAGCCGATGAGTGATAATAGCCCGTCGGTCGACATGGTCGTTTGTTTTTACTGTGGTATGCTAGATTTTGAGGAGCGAAAGCCAGATGTTCCTCTTTTTTTCGCCCCAAAACACCACCTTTGCTCGCGCTCTAACGGCGAGATCCGGTGGTCCGCCAGTCTGCCCGCTTCTAGTTGTCAACTTTAAAATATTCAGAAGCCTTTGGCGCAGAGTATTTGAGCTAAAGTTTGAGCACTAAACGCTAGATATCTCTTTGCGTCACTGTAAAAAGAGAGACAAAGCCACGTCGTCGAGACTTGACAGTCCAATACCTGCCAAGCAGCATTTTCGGTACAAAGCTGACAAGACAAAGATCGTCGTAGCATATATCACAGTAAGAAGAGGTAAGCCTTAGCTGATACAGTTTATACTTCAAGATATACAGGCATTCTTGGATCGTCAGACCGTCTCAATTTCTATTTGGATACACCAGAATGTATCACCCTTTCCTACAACGATAAGGAAGTGCTATTCCTTCGAAGCAGCCCACAGAGCCCTCGTCTTCCCCAAACCAGCCATCACGCCACAGAACCCAATGACTCCCAAATTCATTCCCGGCAAACCCCCCTCCAAGCTATAGTGCACCGCAACCGGCAACCAACTCAACGGAACAATCAACTCCCGCCACCACTTTGCATCCTCCTCCCCTCGCTCTCCCTTCCCCTCCGCCGTCCCTGCAACCCGTCTCCGCCGCTGCACCAGCACCGCCTCGCGCATCAGCCGCAAGAAATCGCACGAGACCCCCACCAGCCACGCGCGACACGACCACAGCATGATCCTCCCATGCTCGATTTTTCCGCCGGCGACGGTGCTGGAGAAGCGGTCGAGGAGCGATCGGGGGATCACGCCGGCTTCGAGGAGGACGTAGATGTTCTCGAGGAGTTGAAAGGTGAAGTAGCCGAGGGTTTGCGTGACGGCGATGCGGTGGAGGAGGGCGTCGTAGTCGTCGGTGGAGCGGAGCGGTTGGGTGAGGAGGGAGCGGAGAGCGGCGTAGAGGGCGGGTAGGCCGAGGAGGCGGAGGTTGGTGCGGGTTTTGGAGATGAGGGAGGCGAGGTTGAGGAGCGGGGAGATGGCGGCGACGGTTGAGGGGGTAGGGGGCGGTTTGGTGGTCGGGAGGGGACGGTTGTGGTTGAGCGTGTGGAGGAAGAGTTGAGATAGGTAGCTGAGGGATGGGGTCTTGGTCTGGAGGTGGGCGATGAGATACAATGTGTAGTTTGATGTGGAGAGCAGTGAGCTAAGGCCGCCTGGAGATGCAAGAATTCTGTTCGAACGTTAGTTTTATGCTTGATATCAATGAATGGTACATAACAAACTTGTTGAGTCTTAAGACCAGGCTGTCAGCTTCCGTTGCAAGAGATCTGAAGTTCCTTTGGATTGAGACATCTTTGGAGATGGCTCCCTTTGGGGGTGGAGCCACGTCCTTGGGAGCGGCGGCCCCCGGCTCAACGACTGGGTCGCTCATGACATGAAGCTTGTCGAATTGAAGAATGTCAAGAATTGAAAATAACCTCGCATTAACACAGGATCATTTGAAAGACTGAACCCGGGGTAAGCAGCTTTTTGGTGATCCTCCGTTGGCTAGCAACCCCCCTGGCCCCGCATTTCCTGCTACCGAGGCATCCTCACTAATGTAGCTAGGTAATTAAGTGCTCCGCCCGCGGGCACTCCGTAATCCATCTGGCGTTCAAAAAGTTCAGTGTGATGTCCATCGATTGATCTCTTCCTCCCATCTACACTATTCAGGGGATCAATCGCATAAACCGCTCACAAGCACAATGACTGCGCCGAACAATCCCATGGACAAGACCCACGCGGGCTCTGATGTAGTTCCTGTATCAAAACGAACCTTTACAATCGCAGGCATCATCACCGATGTATTCGGGCTTGAAGAACTTCCCAGTCCACTGCAGGAGGTGGCGTGTTTATGGCTTCTTCATCCTCGCAAACAAACCAAGGAAACCATGGAACACGTTGCCGCTGCATCCATCCACGACTGGAACAATCGATTGAAGGATGGCGGAGGGGGCCGTTCTCCAAAGGGTTTGATAGCCGTTGCCTTCGACCAACGAAATCACGGGACAAGAAAGGTTGATAATACGGCGAATGAAGCATGGAGGCAAGGTAATCCACGGCATGCTCAAGATATGTTTTCCATTTATCGTATGGCTGACGTGACACCTGGCACCTTTACGAAATGCTGATTCTGTCCAGAGGGCACAGCGACGGATACAAGCTTGTTGCTAGAATATCTCTCTGCGTACACTTTCCCGCACAACGAGCACACCATTACCATGAATTTGGTCCTAGGCGTCTCACTGGGTGCCCACTCCGCATGGCATTGTATCATGAACGATGTACGCATTAGTGCCGCGGTCATTATCGTAGGCTGTCCTGATTTCATGGCTCTTATGGGAGACCGAGCCCGCAAATCCAAACTCAAGACCTGGACTTCGTCAGACCCACCTGGCTCGCAATTTTTTGGTTCTTCTGATTTTCCTCAAGGTCTTCTGGACACAGTCGAGTTATATGATCCTGCCAGTGTGCTCATTTCAGTGCTTGACAAAAATGATGAAGATCGTCTCTCCAATCTTTCAGAAGCTGAAAAGGAGAGGCTTACACCACTCATGCAGGACCGATTTGGTGGTAAACGAATCCTCAATATGGCCGGTGGTTCAGATAAGCTGGTTCCATACGTTTGTGGCAAACCATTTCTCAAATTCTTGAAAGACGCAATTGCTCCAGGTGGCTGGTTCTCAGACCGAGGAACGCAATTAGAAGACATTGTATATGATGACGTCGGCCATCAATTCACACCAGTGATGAAAGAGCGTGCCATAGCTTTCATCTCTAATATCCTTGCCGAGGAAGGATCCAACATAACTAGCAGCAAAACCTCGAAAATTTAGAGACCTCCGCCCTGTTCAGACGACGGAAGCTTTCATCAGATGTACAGAAATTGCATTATAATATTCTCTTTTCGCGATAGTCTTCGCGCCAGAACGACATTGTTATGAGTTTATTTGAATCCGGTACACTTCAACTAAGAAAATCTCAGATATGGTTACAAAGAAAACGATATCCGTCAAGAACAGCTTTCCAACACCGACCATCTGGATCTCGATATAAATCGAACAAATGAGGAACACCCTCGACAACACTTAATCCACACTCGACCCCTCTTTTCCGCAAAGCTTTGTATGTGCCTTGCATCTGCTCCAAAGGAACAAGGTCATCCGCCGTACTGTGTATGAGATAGGTTGGCGTGCGATAGTTCCCGCGTTCGATTTGGGAGCGAGGGCTGATCTCGACGATCTTGTCAAGCGGAGGTTGTTCCAGTTGCAAGTAGCGGTCGACTTCCTTGTCGCTAACCTGGCTCTTGGACGGCAGGCCGTTAAGGAGGATGGGGAGTGCCTGGCCTTTGCAGTTCATGTGCAGAACAAGCCGGCTGCGCGGGTCCGACATATCACACCAGCCTCCAATGGCGCCCTTTTGAGGGGCAACATTATATCCGGTGATCTTGACAGTAATTAGTACCACTTCTAACGGACAGTCATTTCGTCAAACTTACTGGTTTCCCTTGAATCCCTTCCAGCAGGTCGTAGTGCGATGGAAATGCGTCTCGAGAATGTTCAGGGAAGTTCGGCAAACGCCAGACTGTCATATTAGACCCTGGCTTTTTTAATCCAATTGAAGACTTACAATCATCCTCGTAGCTGCTTGGGCAGTAAAATGCCAGGGTCGCTGTTGGCGGTTTGATACCTCGCTTCAGCGTGTTGAACCCTAAGCTGAGGGCTAAAGTACCGCCAGTGGACCACCCGATCACAACTATATTCTCAGCGTTCAGCCGTAGGCCCTCGACTCCGAGGTCCATCGTCGGCAATGCCGTGCGCGCCCAATCCAGTGCATCACACACGTCATTCATCGGTCCGTCAACGATATTGACCTCGGGACAAAGCCTGTAATCGATACTGACGGGAAGAAACCCATTCTTGAGAAGAAGTTGTGTTTGACGCGGGCGAATGTCCTTGCGAGAGAGCATTACATGACCTCCACCGTGGATCATCAAGGCTGTAACGACCGTAAGCGGATGAGACGTTTATCAGGGAGTTGGCTTTTACCAATTGGACGCTTGTAGCCTGTTACCTCATCGGTGCCAGGCAGGTAAATGTCGGCATAGAGAGAGACTCCGTCCACTTTTTTGAAGCACGTCGTCAAAGTGTGATCGCCTGGACGACGCCTCTCACTTGGGCCGACATCCTTGAATGTAGGGCGGCTACATCGCGAAGCGTCAGCTTTCCTATCATCGATATTTCTGAGCAGAACTGCGCCTACGATGCGTCCGTATCCGATGAATTCAGCAATTGACGCTGTTGATTGCCTTGGCTTCGATCCTTTCCCATCACTGACTCGCAAAGGCCACCGAAAGTCTCTTCCAGGAGGGCATGTGAATCCAAGCTGACGTCGAAATTCTTTTTGACCATACTCGCCAACTCGACACTCAGCAGCGAATCGAAACCGATATCTTCGAGCCTGGTCTCTGGCGTCAGACCATCCGTCTGCTCAGCAAGCTCCGAAACGAGCTCTACTAGCTTCCGTAACTCATCGTGGCTGCTGTCGCCTGACGGATCCTCTCCTGGTGTTGTCACAGACACGGACGTCGCAGAGCTCAAGCTATCTACGGATGAAAGGAAGGGAGTCGCGGAAGTCCTAGTTGTGGAGGCTGACGTCTCTATAACCGGGCTTCCAAAGTACTTGGTCAAGTCCCCGACCCTATCGATGTTCGAGAATTCCTCCGGACTAACGTTGCTTTGGAAAGCTTTGTTCAGCGTCGTGAGAACATCGATGCTCATCAATGAATCCACACCGAGATCGTCCAGGGAGGACTCTTCCTTGATGGACTCGATAGAGGCATCCGTCATCTGACTCAGCAAAGTCGCAATCTGTTGAAAAGTACCGGATGCTTTGCTGTTTTTGAGTTGTTCGAGTTTGGCTGATACGTCGTTGGGGGGAACAGCAAGGTGTTGCTCAGTCACAATCTTGACTGTGGGTTTTGAAACAACAGCTGGCAAGGAGTTTCGCTCAGCATTTCCACCTTTCGATATCTCGTTGGCGCTGGAGAGAACCCTCTTGAGCGATGACCTTGGGATCTTAGTGAAGTGTACTCCAAAAAACATCATCGACAATTTTCCTCCACTGAAGACAAAGATATCGTTGATGTAGCCCTTTCCTCCATTGGGTCGGGAAAAACACAGGACCATTTCGGCGGAGTTCTCGTTTGCATGATGGGGTTTCCTTTGAAAGTGCTCGGTGGCTTGGATGCGTTCCATTTGGCCGCATATCAAGACTTGATCGTCAGGGCATTCTTCTAATAAGTTGGCCTTGATACCGGCCACCTGAACGAAATTATCAACTCGAATCGCATCGAAAGTACCCTGATCATCCTTTGATGGCGAAGGAAGGAAAATTTGAGCCACCGTCATGTTTCCTTTAGAGCTAACAGACTGTACGCCACGGAAATAGTCTGCGTAGTTCACAGCTCGGCTGAACAGTTTATACACCATATTTCCCTGTATGCCGTTCGCTTCCTTGTCGGCTAGCAATTCCCTCGCAGTATCGATGTTCATGAGCATTTCGTAACGCGCTATCTCGTTCCGAAGGTTTCCATTGACGCTGTCGGCGTATTTAAAAATGCCTGAGGTGTGCTTCGTTTCCTTGCCAGAGAAGCTAGTAAATGCGAAATTCCAAGCTTTTCTCTGCGACCATACAACCGGAGTCATTGTCAACGTAATCTGTCTGTCCGGGTCGATGCCTAGTGGTGCAGTCATTGCCATGTTCTCGACAGTAAAGACCAAGGATGACGGATCCAGCTGGTTTAGCATGCCAACTGCGCGACGGACGACTTCGATATATAAATCTGCTGGACAAAGAGGGCTATTGAGGACAGCATGGCCCATGAGAAGCTTCTTGAACTCTTCACTTCGTGGGTCAATTTTGAAGCAGCTGCTCTGACTATCATGTTTGATCATTGTCACAAGCTCGTGCGGGAGATTTTCTATGGGGGCCTCCGCGGGCGCAACTGTTGCTGTCTCTGGCTCTTTCCACTCGAGCCAGTGTCTCGTCCTCTCGAATTGGTAGGGCGGGAGAAGCAAAGGTGCAAATGCTTTGCGTTGAGATCGGTCAAAAGCCCAGAAACGGAGCTTCTGCCCAGCCTTCCACAGGCTCACAGTCGTCTCCGCCAGGCTATCCACGCTGTCTTCTCCAGTGAGCTTAACGCTGTGGAAGCTGTTGTTTGCAACTGCGTCCTTGCTCAAAACGTGTTTGACCATGCCGACAACTCCAGAGTCACCACCTGCTTCGAGCCAGGTACAATCTCCTAGCTTTCGAGCAAGTCTTTCAATTGCAGCGCCGAAATACACCGGTTTTCGAGTGTGGTCGGCGATGTCTTTGGGGCTCGCTGCAGCCTTGGTAGGATCAAGCGTGCAAGGCTCGATCGCAATGACTGGCTCATTTGATTCCAAACCACTTGCCAGGTCCCTGAGATCTGGAAGTAGCTCTTCCGTGAACCGCGAGTGGAAGCCATGAGTGACCTGGAGATGGCGGTAGCGGATCTTTCCAAAGGAGCCAGCCTCTAGGATTTCTTGTGTCTTATGCATTGATATCTCGTCGCCAACGACTACATGGCTGGTTGGGCCATTGTAGCAAGCAATTTCCGCGTGATTCCCTGATTGCTTCAGCTCCCGCAAGATGGAATTCACGGTATCGCCGTCTGCTAGCAACGATATCATAGAACCTCGCTCAGGCCCCCACCGTTCCTGCATTAGCTTCGCCCTCCCAGCAACAAGCTTAGTACCATCATGGAGCGATAGCACCCCGGAAATGCACAACGCCGTTAGCTGACCGAAACTGTGTCCAACAACTGCATCTATACGCAAACCACAGTCCATCCATGTTTTAGCCGATGCATACTGGATAGCGAAGAAGAGGCAGTGGAGGCTGATAATATCGTCAACGGGCTCCGTCTGAAAGATGACTGGGAATATACTCGGGAGGTCTTGTCGTCTAATGACATCGTCGACAATATCGAGATGTTGGCGGAATAGAGGAGCGTTATCGTAGAGAATGCGGCTTAAGCCCACTAGATTCCTTGTTTGGCCACCAAATACAAGGACGACTGGCTTTGTGGTTTTTGAGCAGTTGGGGGGCGCCTTGTCTAAAAAGGCGGCCAGTTCAGGAAGCGAAGATGCTGTGGTCGCGAAGGCTTGCTCAAGGAACTGTTCGTTCTTGTCTGCGAGATTGAATGCAAGATCAGCCAGCATCTTGCGTGTGGTGGCCGATGAAGCTAGCTCCGTCGCATAGGTGCGCAAGCGCTTGCAGTAACTTCCAAGACTCCCCTCGGATTTTGCAGAAATAAAGAATGGGATCTTGTTCAAGGTATGGATCGCGTTTGGCGGTCGTTGCGTGGGCGGTTGGCAGACGATTGCAGCTCCATTACTGCCAGCAGCACCATAGTTGTTGACGAGAGCTGCACGGAAACTTGCCTTCCATGGTTCAGAACTCTTTGGTATAGTGAGCTCCTTCGGTAAGGAAATCTTGGGGTTCAAGGAGCGGTGACTCGCCAGTGGAGGGATCATTTGATGTTGAATCATCAGCACCGACTTTATGATTGAGGCTACCCCAGAAGCAGCTTCACAGTGTCCAATATTCCCTTTGACGGACCCTACGCTAACGTTAGTATTTCGTTGATCTTTGACCAGCACATTGCTGATACTCTGGATTTCGACAGGATCTCCAGCTTGGGTTCCGGTTCCGTGGGCTTCGACGAATGATATGGCGTCCTTGTCGAAATTGGTTTGCTTCAGGAGGGCCCCATACAGCGCAGACTGAGACGGTCCATGCGGAACCGTAATGTATGTCTCGTTCTTGCACTGGTTCACACCTGTACCCGCAATCACCGAAAGAACAGGATCACCATCGGCAATTGCTGCGGATAGTTTCTTCAAGAAAATCAAGCCAACGCCCTCACCACGGCAATAGCCATCGGCCTTTGCATCGAACGGCTTTGTGGCGCCAGTCGGGCTCAGGAAATTGGCTGCGCGGAGGTTTTCCCACAGGTATGGGCTCGACATGGTGTTGACACCACCCGCCAGCGCAGCCGACACTTGGCCATACTGTATTGCTTTGCACGCCGCATCTATGGCGACCATGGACGCGCTACAGGCCGTATCGAACGACATTGACGGCCCAGTCCATCCGAAATGGTAACTCAGACGCCCGCTTAAGAAAGCTCGTAGCTCCCCGAGCGCCGAAAACGCAGACGGCTTCTGCGAAGCGATGTTGTCATGGTAGTCTTGTGTCGCGACTCCGATATAACAACCGACATCCTCTGGCGGCTGGGGATTGCCAAAGTACCCCGATGATTCGACCGCCTGGTATGCTGCCTCCAGGAGTAGTCTTTGCTGCGGATCCATGGCCGCTGCCTCACGCGACGATTTTTTGAAGAACTTGTGGTCGAAGCAGTCCATATTGTGTACGAAGTTTCCCCACCATGGCGCGTCATCTAGGCTACGTCTTAGCCCTTTCCCTGACCATCGGCTTTCAGGCACCGGCTCTACCATTGATCGGCCTTCTTTAATAACGTCCCAGAAATCGTGTACCGTGTCGGCCCCGGCGTATTTGGCGGCGATTCCGATAACGGCTACAGCATTTTGGGGTATACCATTGGAATAGTACTCTGGTATATTCCGTTCTGTAGATGCTCCATCGACTTTAATGACGCTGGTCCGTGGCTGATGTGCAATGGATGGAGGAGTTACTTCCGCAATGCCAATGGCAAGGATCTTCTTGGCCTGTCCTTCTGGGAGTTGAGCCATTGCCTTCGTTATGACAGAATGCCATTTTGCCGGGTCCAGGAGTATTGATCTGATTGCGGCGGTAGAGAGATTCATATTATTGATTGGGTTTCCGTCTCCGTTGGCTCGTACTGGTATGATTAATGATTGGGAACATGGAAGACGGATTGAAGGATTGGAATGAATGAGGCTATTCAGCTTTTCGGCCGCGCCGCTATGGACCTCGGAATGGAACCGCCCCTCCAGTTCGATTCGCCTTGCGAGTATTTTTCTGATTGCAAGGTCTTTCAGCATGGCTTCTTCGGATGATTTCTGGACAGTGATAGTGATACTGTTCTGATCATAACTGACTGATTCATACGCAACCTATTATCATGGATTAGGTCAACTTAAAACTGCGGGTTGGTACGCATCAAGGCAGGGACTGCTCACTTGCTCATAAGTCTCCAAGATTTCATCGCACAGTCGTTTCTCCAAGTCGGACTTCCACCGCAGCACAAGACAACTGTGCTCCATGCTCTCTCGGCCAAATGATCCATCGATGTCCACATAGGCTCCGAGAGCCAGGGCAAGTCGAAGTGCGATTGCCGCGTTGACTGCAATGGCTGCTTCATTCTCTGAAGTCGCGCAAACGAGTGCTGATAAAATGCCAGCGCACAGTCCTTGCGCACCACCATCTTTCAGGTTACGCAGCAAGATCTCATGCGTAAGACCTTCGATCGCGTGATCGTGAAGGTATTGGAAATACAGTCCAATATGAACAAGGACTGTCAAGGGTGTCAAAAGAACGTTTGGTATCGATGATGTCAATACATCTCCCTTCTCAGGGGTAAATTCCAAAACGCCCTCTTCCGTTAGCCATCTCTGCAGCGTAGAAATGGCCGCGAGGGCCGGCGCCCTATCCAGATGGGGATCGTGAGATACTAGAGTCTGCCAGAAAAACTGTAATTCATGTGTTGCTTGAACCAGGGGGCGTAAGTATGGCGATTGGAGAAGGGAATTGCGTATTACGTTTGCCTGGGGGCCGGGGGGGAATATTGTCTGGGCCCCGAAAACGAGCAAGGACGGAGTGGTAGTCGACATGGCTAATTCAACATGACTAATGCATGTTTTGGATAGAGAATGTGGATGTTTATGAGAGTAAGTAGAGACTACTTACTCTTGGCGCCAATGGGTATTTGGGCCCGGATACAGGATTACGAGTCCGCGTTCACTAACCGTCACCGCTGGCACACGTCAGCATTATAAGTTTCTCACAAGAGACTGCAGGCAAAAATGATAGAGCTGAGTCGGTCGGGCTTACTTTCCAAGGCAGAGACATCGCGGTGGCGTTGGCCGTATCAGTAATTGTTACCCGAGCAGTTACCCGTCCCCATTTCCAATGACCGTGTTCTGCAATGTGACCTTGCCAAAATAAGACAATGAATGTCCACGAATGACAATGAGAACTCGGTAAGGGTGCCTGCCGTGTACTAGAGCAAGGCGTGGATAGAATTCAATGGCCGCTCTGTTAGTTCTATGCCACCAGCTTAGACAAGGAGTCCAGTTCTTCCATTCTTCGGATATGCACCCTCACTGTACCCACAACTGGCAACTAACGATTGGAGTCCTCCCTATCTCTAGTTCAACTATTATAATAATTATCGTAAACGGGCTCGAGATATGTCTCAATGATAGCCTATATCCAGATTTGTTAAAACAGACCAGGGCGCACTCCAACAAGATGGCTCATACATTTTGGAATATCCCATATCGTTTCTGGAAATGTAATGTTTGGCTTCGCAACATATCTGAAGGTCCCTTAATCTTCGTTTATATGATTGCGTCTACTAGTGATTGCCAAATCTATTGCTTCAAAGGGAGATTTCCTTTTCATCAACAGAGAAGGCTAAATTGTGATCCTCTGTGTAAACTATTTGAAATTTCATAACGACGAAGGAATAGGAAAATATGTCATGCGGACCAGTCGCAGCTCTCCTCAGGCAAAGCTTCCAATCCAAAATCTACATCCGCTTCAGACTAAAAACCCACCTTCAGTCCATCTCTCCACATACTTCTTGATCAATTCCGATCCCACTTCCGTCGCACCTCTCAACGTCGTACTCGCCTTCCTCGCCTCGGCCGTGTCTAGCATAACCCCACCCCCACTCATATGCTCAAAATCAGATTCAAAGAAGCCAAGCAACTTCTTCGCCGGATTCTCTTCCAACCTCTCATCTGGCACGGCCTTGATCCTCTCAACCCACTCCTTATACTCCACCACTGTCTCCTCCCCCATCCCAAGCGCCTGACGCAGCGCACCCAGCACATCCCCCCACGCCTGCCTCACCGGGTTCTCCAGATGAAACACGCCTGCCGCTCCTTCCGTCCCGTCGCCCTCCCCCGCAAATAGGATATCGACCACCGTCCCCGCCGCCTCATCGACCGGCAACCAGCTCAGCGTGCCCGCGAGCGCCGGCACCGCGCCTACGAGCCGCGAGCTCTTGGCCAACGCGGGGAAGTGCTCGGCCGGATTCCACACGCCGCTCCCCCGTGCCCCCGTCATCTGGCCGACGCGGACGTACTGCGCGACGAGCTCGGAGCCGCAGGTGCGGGCGGCGGCTTCCAAGATGCGCTCGCAGACGAGCTTGGCGCGGGCGTAGCCGAAGGCGTCGGCGGCGGCGGCGTCCGTCATCGGGACTTCGGGGACGATGGGGGTCTGTGTGCGTGTGGTGCTGGGGTAGTTGCCGACGGTGGCGATTGAGGAGATGAAGAGGAGGCGGGGTTTGAGGGAAGGTGTTTGGCGATGGGCGGTACGGGCGAGCGTGAGTAAGTGCGAGAGTGTTTTGAATTGGGATTCGAAGGAGGAGATCTTGCGATTGAAGTCCATGGGCCACGCATTGTGGACGATGTGGGTGATGGAGTTTGTAAGATACGAATAGTCGGAGACGGGAAGGCCTAGGTTCGGAAGCGACGTGTCTGTGGCGAACACGGAAAGTTTGGATAGATTGGCTGATGAAATCGAGATACGTTTTGTTTCCAGGGCCCGAAGCTGATGCTCCTTGGGTGGCACGGAAGCATCAACTTTGGGACGGTTGAGACAGATGACCTTCGATACCGCTGCGTTATTGGCCAGTTCGGCGACAAGATGAGAGCCTAGACTTCCTGTCGCGCCCGTGAGGAGTACGACTGCACCATCAGTGAAAGGTGCAGGGCTGTATTTGGCGACAAATTTGTCAATGAGTTGGATATCGTCGATGGACGCATCGCTGCGGATCGCTGCAGCTAATTGTCTGACGGTTGGATTCTGGTAGACAAAGTCGCGGGGAACTTCGATGGTCTTCTTTCCTCTAATTTGACGAAAAGCCGGCACCAGAAGCCGGCGCAGCTGCAATGCCTGCAAGGAATCCATTCCAAGATCAAACAGGTCATTCTCGGAAGTCCATTTGAAGGAATCAATCTTCCAATTCAGGCGATTCTGAATCAGGCGCTTTATAAAAGCTTCAAGGTCAGTCATGTCCTCGTGAGAAAGTTGAGGTCCGTGCTCATCAACTTCCTCGTCCAACTCGTTGAAAGTCTTCAAAATGAGTTCCTCGAAAACGCGGTACACCTCCTTTCTTTGTACCGACCCCTTATCAGTTGTTGGAAGTCGTTGCCCTTTCGGCAAAACCAGAACGGCTTTCTTTGACGCGATTCTCGCATGCGCGTCCGTCATCCCATTAGCTTTCGCAACAACCGGCCAAATCTTGTCCCTCAGGGTGTCAATGTCTTCTTCAAATTCGTGATCCCTTGGCTCGATCAACAGCCCGACTTGGAACTGCCCTTGCCCAATCGCAATGGCGGCTTTACAGAACTCAGATTCCGCTACCATAGTCTCCAGTACGTTCGGCAGGACCTTCTCACCCGTCGCCAGAACGATGACATCATCGTTTCGTCCAATAGCATTGTAATCTGATCCAGGATTGAGTGGAGATGTGATCAGGTTGTCCTGGACCTCAAACGTAGTGTCCCAGCCAAACGGGCGGGCAGTGAGCTTGAACAGCTTTTCCGCTTTCTGCTCTTGTCCTGACACAGCAGTCACGCCCATATCGAGGTCCTTTCTCAGTCGGAAAAAATGATGGTCATAATTCGCGCCAGGTTTCTTAGGATCGAAAATCGGTGCCAATGCTCCAATTTCCGTTGCACCATAATGATTGAGCAACGAGACGCCAGCATTGCTAAGCTTATCGCCGACAGAGGACTTCAGAGGCCCACCACCGAATGCCACGAACCTCAATCGTTGAAGGGTTATTATGGCATTGGACCATGGGATCAGGGTGAGATCCTCGAGCGTGGATGGAACGGTCATGAGAGAGAACGCCGATAACTGTTCAATGGCCTCGACTACGGCGGCGCCGGAGATGACATTCGAAGTTGGGAGGCAGAGTGTCATACCGATGCTGAGGGAAAGGCTAGGAGCGACAAGGCCGAAACCCTGATGAAAACGGATCTTATTAGCCAATTGAAGTGGGGAACCGACATTAAGTTGAACATACGTGATACAATGGCAGTGTCGACAAATTACGCCCCGGCACCTCCTCATCCTCAAATAAATGCGCGGCGGCAAATGCGACGAGATACTCATGAGGCTGAAATATCGGCTTCGGAAGCCCTGTGGTTCCGGAAGAATGCAGGATAACGACTTCTCTATCCTGAACTCCTCGATAGAATCCGGGAGTACGAATATCTTGCCTACCGGTCGCAGGATTCTGGATTCCACCCCCGGAAAGAAATGCCTCCAGAGGCTGCCGTTCAACCACTCCCACGGTTCCGTTCTCCAATGAGGCATTTCCGAAAATGGTTCCCCGTAATCGTGGCGAGACGACCAGCGTCCCTGCTCCAGTCTTGTCCAGCAGATGCTTTACTGCGTTCTCATTCAGCCTTGCCGAAAGCATTAGCGCAGGAATGCCGAGGCCCAGAAGCGCGAGCAAGTGTATCCACAGCCCAATGTCGCTCTCCATGAGTAGTGCAATGGGTCTTGGCTTTCCAGAATTTGTATCTTTCTCACGGAGCCTTTGTATCTTCGAATGCAACCACGTCTGGCACCGCAAAATAGCATCTCTTGACTCGGAATGCGTAATCGTGACAATGCAATTCTGAGGCATGGATTTGCGCAGTTGGTGGCAGAAAACATAGTCCGCATTGTTTTGCGCATTGTATTCGACAAGGTCAGGCAGGGTTTGTACACTGTGTACCGGTCCGACGAGCTCTTTGGGCAGGGAGAGGTGCAAAGGCGCCCGCTTGAAGGATGGAACCTTGTGTATTGAAACCATTTTGCTGGGCACGGTGCCTGTGGTGTTGAATGTATCTGCTAGCCTCTGGAGTCAAACGAAGCAAATTGGGGAAAGTAGTTCCCTGAAAGAGTAGCTTCCCCATTTTTCGAAGCTATGTTGCGTTTTTGTCCTGAGCCAGTCGTCCAATGGGTTGTGGGAGTCGGGTACGAGGGCCGTTTACCTGGGTCTTCGTCATGAAATGCGTAGGTAACCGGGTCCCTGCTGTCTTCTGCCTACCTATATGAAAAGCAAAGGCGAAAATTCCACGGATACTACTTCGCAGTAAACTGTATTGTGAGTGAATCTGTGTTGTAAAGCGAAGTCTTCCTATGAATCCTCTGCGTTAAGCAAAGGAAACATTTTCGGGTAACAAGGTCGGAGGGAGGTTTACAGATTGTATGTCTAGCGTAGACTAGTGCACATTACATAAGCGAGACGGTTCCAGCCATAGCATGCCCCACGTTCGCCAAAAAACCCAATTTTATACTCCGTACTCTCCACCCAAATTTACTAGTAAGCTACAAGTTCGCATTTCAGCGCAGAGCATCTGATAAAGCACCAAACAAAGCACCTACCGAATAGAACAATCAATAAAGCATTCAATAGAGCATAAATAGTCTTACACTGCGCCAAAATGTGTAGTTGCAGCTTGCTAGTAAATTTATATGGTGAGCGCAAAATTTGGTTTTCACGAAAATGGGGCTTTGAGCCCTTGGCGGTTACCGCCGAACATCATAGAATAAATGGCGCTGAAACTCCATCGAACTAAGGATGAACGTACAGCCACTCTATTCCGAGCGATACAATGGATTTCTGAGAGGCGGTTGTGCTTCTGGAGCGTTTCCACACTCACTGACTGGGATTGACCAACTGGCAGGACAGCATGATGATAGCCAAAAATAGTCTAGCGGCAACTAGACTAATCAAGACTGTTATGATGACTTTCCACCGCGACCCGTGGAAAGCGGTGCCGCTTTCAGGACTCGAGCGGAGCATGACTTATGTAGCCCCCTTCGTCTATTCCATGATATAATTTCCTTTTGCCGGGTTCTGAAGATTTCTCGCAGCGCCCCTAGGCGGCTGTGAATACCACGGAAGCATCATTTTTTCCAAGAATCTATCACCACGCTCGCGATACACTCTTTCCATATTTATCAACAGCCTGGAGGTCCCCTACCCTAGAAAGAGCAACCTTCAACCTTCGAAATGTTCAGTATGAAGCCTACTGAAGCTGCGCCGAGTGGCCGCGTCGTCGGAGTGGGCATCGTAGGGTTAGGGAGAAATATTAACAGTCTGAAATTGAAACGCATGCTGATTGTTTGTAGTTGTGGCATGGTTACACAAGTCGTCCACATACCCACGCTGAACTTTCTGTCCCATCTCTTTCGGATCACGTATCTCTGCGATGTCTCTGAGGATGCTATGAGACATAGCCAGCTCAAGGTTGCGGGCACCTCGAAACCCGAGACTACCCGAAGTGTTGAAGAGTTATGTACTGCACCAGAAGTAGACCTAGTAGTGATAGCAACTAATGATGCTTTCCACGCATCTCAAACAATACTTGCACTGCAGGCCAACAAACATGTCTTCATTGAGAAGCCAATCGCCTTAAATCTGCAAGATACTGACCTTATTATCAATGCGGATAAAGCTGCTGGTGGTGACAAAGTCTTTATTGGTTACATGAGAAGATATGCTGCGGCATTCGATGACGCAGTGAAAGAAGTCGGAAGCATTGGGCAGATAAGGTACGCTCGCGTCCGAGACATCATTGGGCCGAACTCTGTCTTCATAGCACAATCCGGCACATACCCAAGGACGTTTACCGATTACCGCGAGGAGGATTCTGAAGCGCTACGTACGAAGACACACGACGATATCAAGCAAGCTCTTCAAGCCGAACTTGGAATTACGGTCACGAAGGAGACGGATATGATGTGGCAAATGCTCTCTATCCTGGGCTCACACGATCTGAGCGCCATGCGGGAAATTCTCGGTATGCCGATAGGTGTTGTAGGGTTCTCGCCTTGTGCCACTATCGGCTCACCGTTTTGGAGGTGAGGTAATCCGAATACGAAGGACACTCTGGCCAGAAAGCTGACTATGACAGTGCAATATTTCAATATCCCAATTTTGCGGTCGCATACGAGTCCGGTATCGATCAGGTCGCAAGATTCGACGCCTCGATAGAGATCTTCGGCGATACAAAGACCGTCAAGGTGTGCATCGATACTCCGTTTATCAAGGGCTTGCCGACAACCATGGTGGTCAAGGACTCTTTGCCAGACGGATCGTATAGAGAGTCGACAATCCGGCGGACGTACGAGGATCCTTACACGCTGGAGCTGAAGGAGGTATATGAGTGGGTCGTTGATGGGAAGACTCCAAAGACCGGCCCAGCTGATGCTCGACAAGATCTCGAGGTCTTAGGGATGCTGATGAAGGCTGTTGCGAAATAAAGCATTATTGATTCAGAGTTTATCATCTATCGCGACTTTCTTGCACTACCTTCATCCCGCGAAAGGCCCACCTCAGATAGCTCATGCCGCGGCCACATATCAGTTTAAAGTCTAGGGAATTGGTACTCTTATTGGCTGCTAAAGTCGCTGCGCGAGCAGGGCTTTCAATCTTTCAGAGTCTGCTGCAAAGCACCTCATCGCCCTTGACATTTCAGTTGTGCCTCAAGTCGTGCGGTAGCTCTGTCCACAATCGTAATCTTGTTCTTGGTGTGCCTGGTGACTTCGACTTTCTCTTCTGTGACCCAATGTTCGGACTACGTAATCAAGCAACGACCGCCCGAGGATTCCGAACCATAACCCCAAGAATTGCTTAGTTTACGATGCCGCAGAAGCGGAAGCGAAGGTTGGCAATGGAACAGCCAAGCTGGCAGGCGGGATCCTTCAAGTAACGAGCAGAGGCTCGGGAGCGGCGAGAGCATTACAAACGTCGACGTGTTAAGAAACTTCTGGAACAAGACGTTACAAGAGACGATCTGCATGAATGACGTGACAGGTACTTCTATATAAAGCAACATCCTGGGAGATTCTGCAGCCAATGCAATCCTCGTGCCGAAGAAGACGACGCCGAGGGTCTTCGCGATAAGGAGGCTGAACACCCTCTGGTCACAGCACAGCCACAAGATGTAAGAAAATGACTCAGCTTACGTACAAAGATTAATCACATGTTGATCACATCGTCGGAGGCTCGGCACTAGCCGTGCTCGCACCAATCAGTGTGGCGTCGTTGCACAAATCGTTATTTCACGGCCGCAACAGGGCTGGCAATGACTTGTCAACGATGTATTGAACTCCGGAAGCTTGTTTTCTGCTGTAATATAATAATCAGGAGTGATAAGGACCTGCTGGTGGAACATGGTAAAGGTGTCTTCTGATGTCGCCGAAACAAGGCTTCGCACAAGCCGAGCAGCGATGCAGCGAATTTGGCGTTATTTTTCGATAAAGGGCGCGGCAAGAGACTGGGAGCGGCCAAGCTATAGAAATTGCAGAGAACAAAGGAATTCCAAATGTACGGGTCACCCCAGGAGGTGGAGGTGCAAGAGGCATCATGCCTAGATTTTGGCCTGCCAAGATAATGGCGGGACAAACCAATATTGTTGAAAGAGATTGTGAAAAGAACGAGGAAGACGATGGATCAAGAACAGGAACAACGAGTATGATCAAGGTTGAGATTAAGAAGCCCCCGGTTCCTTATAGGGACGAGAGGCTGATACCCACTTACGAAAAGGCAAGGGTGAGTGTTGAATGCGATGCACTACCTACCTAAGGGCTGTTCTTGGTCTCACGTGATCCTGAATGAGGTATTAAACACCTGCAGGTATGATCCATTATCTTTGGAAGGTACCTTACCTTTACCTTCACATGACCTTCTCTATATCATACCTATATCACACCGTAGATCATTTCTGTTAGTAAGCACCTTTGTACATAAATACCCAGCAACTCTCCTAGATATTACAATACACCATTTACCACCGATATTTTTCTCAACGGGTTATGAGCCCGACTGGTTACACCGATTCCCGCAAGCCACTATAGGGTCGCACTCGATGACTGGGGTTTTGATTGGGCGCGTACCCCAAGACATTTCGTACCGCTAGGCAGCGACAACTGAAATCGAAAGGGTCTCCAGGATAAAAACCTGGTGTTAAGCCGCTTGATTATCTCAATTACATTGACACCATGGCTGACAACGCACCCAAGAACGATTATCTTCTCCACAACGAGAATGAACTTACCCGGTTGGCATACTAGCATCGGATCATCAATGATGCCTTGAACAATTGCTTGGTGTGGGCGCCGGTAGACTTCACAAAATCCCCATTGCAAGTGTTGGATTTATGCACTGCAGATGGTATGTGCCACTTTTGTGCCTCCCAAAACGGATAAGAGAGAGTCCTGAGATGTGATAGGAATCTGGATCCGAGATTTTCACTCCGACATTGCATCCAACGACACTCAGCATACCTTTGTTGGAACCGATATCGAAGCATCATACTTCCCCACAAGCTCGCCCACAAATACCTCGTACCACGTTCAAGACATCAATGCAACTTGGCCAGCTGATCGGAAAGGCAGGTTTGACCTGATTCATCAACGGTTCGCGCTCTGTTGCAGTGGTGGCGTCGAATCCACCTTTGAGACGGTGCGAAAATACGTCGAACTATTGAAGCCCGGTGGTTGGATCCAATTTGTCGAAGTGCAAAAATGGTCGGCGGATATTGATGGCGCGGGATGGAAAGACCTCACGACTTGCTTGGCTGAAATGATCGAGTCAATCGGATCGTCAGTAACGCATATCGACCGCGCTAAGGGATGGTTCGAAGATCTCGGCTTGGTGAATGTTGAAGAGACAGTGATCGAGGGGAACTTTGGGACCCGAGAAGACAAGGAACTTGAAAGGGTTGGGAAGAAGGCCGCAATGCTCACGGCGGGGAGCATCCTAGGAATTGTCCAGAGTAAGCAGCATTGCAAATACACAGGGCAAAAATTAATTGCCTACAGCATTTCCGCAACAGTTTTTGTCAATCCCAGTAGAGCGAGTTCCTCAGATCAAGTCAGATCTCGAGACAGAAATGAATACTGTTCCGACGAATGCTCACTGGCATTACAATGTGACATGGGGAAAGAAGCCAGAATAAGTGACCAACGTGCCAGCAAAGATCGCTTCGAGGCGACAGTCATCAAAGACTGGCGGGAACTGAGATGAGATTCGAGCATTTGACATTAGTTATCATTGGTATGCAATGCAAATTAAGTCTATGACATTGAGCATTCTAGTGCATTTCAGTCAGTCGCGGCGATTAATTCTTCTGCAACACCTGCTCCAGCGAGGTTGTCGAGATAGAAAACATGAAAAACGACCTTGGAAAAGCTACAAAGATCGCTAGCTGCGTATACTCCATGAAGGCTGGTTGCATTGAGAGGTGGATAAACCTTGACATCTTTGGATTCCTCCGTCTGTAAACCAAGCTTCTCGACAAAGGTTCCATTTGGTCGGGTAAAAGGTATATGATCCAGAAATCCTTCGACGCGCGTAGATAGGTGCAAAAGACGTGGACGTCGTACATCGGCGGAACGTCGGGTAGAATTAAGGCTCGGAAGAATGCTCTTCCGAGCTGGGCATACCTTACCAGCTTACCTTACCTTACCTTACCTTACCTACCTTAATGAAACTAACAGGCCGCTACACAAGCATAACCAGTACAGGTCCCCATCGCTGCTCTGACCTTCTCTTCAACAAGCCTGCCTTACTTAAACCTTGGCCCATCCGAATGCCCGATGAACTCCTCTCGCCAAAACGAAAAACCCTGACCCCATTATCATACATAGCCCGCAAAACACCTGCAACCAAGTGAAATCGCCATCATCTGCATCAATCAGCGCACCTGCAATCGGCTGCGCAATGACAATGGCCGGACAAATGACCAAATAACTGGCACCCATGTATGATCCCAGTTTCTTAATGTCGCCACAGACCTGTGCGATGAGTGCAGGGACCATAGCTACAAAAGTGCCGGAGAAAAAGCCATACAAGGCCGCAAAAACAATGTTTGTCGCATTGGTATTTGCCGGGATCCAAAGTGCGAGGACCAAGACAGCGGAGACGAGGGAGGTCACGATCATAGCATTGAACCGGCCGTAGTAATCGCCTACCCAGAGCGGCAGGATGCGCCCAAAGATGCTGGTAGCGCTGAGAATGGTCAGCGTATAGTTGGCAAGCTGCTGCGACATGCCGTAGTAGACGCTCTCCGAGACGAGGTAGTTGTACGGGATGAAGACGCCCATGAAGAACCAGAACCCGGCGAGCGAGGTCAGGAGAAGATCTCGTTGGCGCAACGGCGCGACAAACTCGGACAACACGGGTCGTTTCGGGGTGTGCTGGATCCGCGACTTCACTGTTACGATCGCGACGGCGAGGAGGGCTAGATAAATGAAGGCGAGGGTGCGCATGGTCCAGCCGAAGCCGATACTGGAGAAGAGGTTCGGGATGGCAGCGCTGTGACGTTTATGACGATTGGTGTCGTTTCAATTGTTTCTTGTTGAGAAGAACTTACGTTCCCACCAGACCACCAATAGAACTCCCAGACGAAACAATCCCCAGCGCCAATGCCCTCCTCCGCGTAAACCACGTGCCGACCGCAGTGTTGCCACCCCAGAAGAGTGCACTTGACCCCATTGCGCTGCAGACACTCTGCGCAAGGAAGAATTGATAGTACTCATGCGATAGCGACACCATCATTAAGCCGAACACATGAAGCAGTGTGCCGCCGATGATAAGCGGGCGTGGCCCATAGCTATCAAAGATCTTGCCACAGATGGGCGCACCGGCAAACATGACAAATGTCTCGGTGGCAGGAATCCAGGCGACAGTGCTTGGCGAATAGTCATTCAGTTGGTGGCTCTGGTAGTAGTCCTGGAAGACGCCAATGCAGGTTATCCAGCCGAAGCTGGCGAATAAACAACACCATGATCCGGCGACGACGCGCCAGCCTTGCGGGCCACCGTCGGGAGAATCGCTGGAGATGGTGTTGGACTTTTCGGACGGATGCTGCATATTCGCATCGTTTGGAGCAGAATTGGCCATGGCGGATGTGTGGTGAGTTTGTGCAGTATTGGGTCTTATTGCGTGCTATGAGGCTCCAAATTTTAAGTGGGCTCCGGAACCGGAGCTAAGACGCGAAGGCTAAACCCGGGCATGTCTCACAGCATAAACCTTAATTATCTGTGGAAGTAAGCCGTAGATAATATGTCCCTATAGCGGACCCGGGTATGGTCAGCCAGCTTATGTCATCCGAGCAGCTGCGCGAACTTCTGTTTTGAGGCAAAGGACGTTCGCACTGCTGAAAAGATTGCAGGCGCTGAAAATGTATCATTCTATGGAATCATTTATTGTTCAGCAGACGCGTCAACGACAAGGTTTCCATTATTTCACATGACGCTTATGCCATGCCGCCATTCACCGCGAGCACCTGTCCCGACACCCACGCCGATTCCGCAAGATAAGCAATAGCCTCAGCAACCTCGTTAGGCTGGCCGATTCGATTCTGGGGGTTAAAGCCGGCAATTGTCTTCAGGATCTCCGGGGTTTTGCCCTTGTAAAACAGCTCAGTTCCGGTCGGGCCAGGGGCGACGCTGTTGACCAAGATGCCTTTGCGACCCAGGTCCTTGCACAACACTCGTGTCATCTGCTCAATTGCACCTTTGGTTGAATTGTAAAGCAGATAGGGCGGCTGCACGGTTGAAGCTTTGGTCAAGGTGGTCGAGAGGAGCACGATATGTCCACCCTTGGGAATGTGTGGGACTGCTTTCTGCCAGCTCGTCAGACGAGTCGACGAGCCGATGACTTATCTGATTATACATACCTGAACCAGAAAGTACGGTCCCTTCACGTTGAGAGCAAACGTCTTGTCAAAGTCGTCCTCGGAGGTATGCTCGAGATCCTTCATTGGAAGCACACCGGCGTTCGGGATCAGGATGTCGATTTTGCCAAATCGCTCCACGGTCGCCTTGACCAGTTCCTCAATACCAACAATGGTGCTGACATCTGCTTTGATGGCGAGCGCTCGCTCAGCCCCGATGGCCTGCACGACCTTCTTAGCTGCGCCATCGTCGGAGCTGTAGTTGATGACGATAGAGGCACCCTTGGCGGCCAAGGCTAAGGCTGCAGCTTCGCCAATACCCTTAGAACCCCCAGTAATGATGGCAACCTTCTTGCTAAGGGTGGCCATGGTTGAATGAGAACACAATTGGTAAGAGAGAGTCGCCTAGGGGAGCAGTGTCTTGACTGGAAAAGATGAGTAGGTTTTGAGAACTGCAGGATTGTTGAAGTCCAAGTATGAATTTGCGGCGCTGTTAAATGTGATTTTGATATGTTGCAGCAAAGGCAAGCAAGTGTTAGAGCCGAAGAAGCGGCGGGGATAAGCAGTTCAGTGTAGCTCCGGCCTGCAGAAGTTGCGACCTCAAGTCAGCGGCCTTGACGTTAATTCACTCTCATCATCCATCTCGGGTTTGAACCGCCCCCAAGAGGACCCGGATATCCTGCGCGGTCTTCGCGGCTTACGCAAGGTCCGCAGCTTCAGCGCCAAGGTAGGATTTGGACAAGGAATCCCTGACCGCTAGGCTCGGCACGTAGCACCCCTGCCTTCCAAGGGTCAAGCCATTCACCCAAGTAACAGAAAAACACGAACACCTCGCTGGGGTGCCTCCCACCTGAAAGTCCCACATTCGGCTAGATATCGCTTTTAGAACTCGTCATCAGTCTTATTGTGGCAACTGGATTGACGGCAAAAATTTTATAGAGGGACTCCCAAGTTAGTTAGGTTGTCGCGTTATTTCGTCACCCACGTGCCATCTTAAGTAATCACGCCATCCGATCGTGGGCCTAACCGGTGCGAGCAGGACCGTACAGATCCTTACACCAGCAATTTGCGATCTTTAACATTTTGCATTGTCTCTATTGTTCATATTTGAATACATCTTAGGAGATCTTAACCCCTTATTCCCAAGTCAAAAATCGATAACTCCTTTTGAAATGGCGGTGCTTTGCGAGAGGTTGCGTTATTCTCGGGGTAGGCTCACGAGTTCTACCCTCCCGGATGATACCCTATTCCGGCATTGTAGCTTGATTCTAGCCCTTTCACTTCGCTTGCGGCTCAGCCATGTGGCTTTCTGTTTCATCTCAATACGTGCTCCCCATTGACCACGAAGGTATGTTGGATGTGAGCTATGACTCTCGAGAGACTCGTAAGTCTCTCGTCACGCCGGATGGTTTGCAAGTCGGCTGCCTTCGCATCCATCATGGCTGATTCAAACGTTGTTATCTTGGGGGCGCAATGGGCACACGATTCAGGTGAAGGCCTTTGCCTCTATCTGGAGGAGAACGACTATATAAAACCAAGTAGGAGCAGCAAGTAACCTTTCATCATTCATCCTTCGCTACGTTTCTTTAATAGTTTCTCGCATTTTTTTCGTAGGTTTTACCTATTTACATTTCCTTTGGCGCCAATCGTTCGCCTGCAGCCGACCTTTCATTTGTTGTATTATAGACTTTCCTAGATATCGACAAGTCCCATCATGATTAAACTCAACGCTTTTCTACTGTCGCTACTTTTCCTATCCAAGTCTTCTCAAGCAGTTCCCATTGAACCTCTCGCGTCTACGCGCACTCTAACACTTGGAAGCTCCTTTGGCGTACCGGGCGACAATGCTACCTTCGACTACGTTGTTGCCGGGGGAGGTCAAGCTGGCCTGACAATTGCCGCCAGGCTGGCCGAAGATCCATCCCTCAGAATCGCTGTGATTGAAGCAGGTACCTTTTACGAGATCTCAAACGGCAACATCAGTCAAATTCCCGGGGACGATATTCACTTCGCGGGCAAAGATCCGAATGATTGGCAGCCTGCTATCGATTGGGGGTTCGTCACGACTCCGCAAGAAGCTCTTCTCAATGCCAAGGTCCATTATCCTCGCGGAAAGTGTCTCGGCGGAAACAGCGCCAGGAACTACATGACATGTGAGACGCCCACATGCTCTCTACTGATTAAACGCTGACAATATGTAGATCACCTGGGCACGAAGGGCTCGTACGACCAATGGGCGAATGAAGTTGGTGATGATAGCTACCTCTTCGACAACTTCCTGCCATACTTTCAAAAGAGCCAAAATTTCACGCCACCCGATATGCATCGCCGTTTCGCTAATGCAACACCGGATTACAACGAAGCAGTTTTGGGCACCGAGGGCCCATTGTCGGTAATCTACCCAAACCATGCAGGCGCTTTTGGAACGTGGTTTGTGAAGGCTCTTGCAGCAATCGGGATTCGCGGCATTCCCGGTTTTCAGAGCGGAAAACTACTTGGATCCTCTTACGCACTTGCAACAATCAACTATGACTCGAATCTGAGAGACTCATCTGAAACTGCGTTCCTTCAACCCTCCCTTCAAGAATCCGAACCGAACCTTATTGTCTATCCTTCTACAATGGCAAAGAAAATTCTTTTCAACTCTGAAAAGAAGGCAGTCGGAATCGAAGCAGATACCCTGGGAAAGAAGTACACGCTATCAGCCTCTAGAGAAGTCATCGTATCTGCTGGATCCTTCCAATCTCCTCAATTATTAATGGTTTCCGGCATTGGGCCTGCCGCTAGCCTCCAAGAGCACGGCATCGAAGTCCTTGCTGATAGGCCCGGCGTGGGTCAGAACATGAGCGACCATGTCTTATTTGGCACCACATACCGCGTAAATGTAGTCACTGGCTCCAACCTAGCCTATGGTGACAACCTCGCCATCGCTCAACAACAATTCCGCGAAGGCTATGGCCCTTTGACAAATCCGAACGTCGACATGTTCGGCTGGGAGAAGCTTCCGCGCGGCGCCTCTCACTACGGCTCTTCCAACAACAGCTCCGCCCTACCACCATCCGCCATCCAAGATCTCTCCGCCTTCCCGGCCGACTGGCCCGAAATCGAGTACATCGGGCCCGGCGGCTATTTTGGCTTCTCAGAGAACTACCAAGTCGGCAATCCAACCGATGGATACCAATACGCCTCTGCCATTGCCGGCATGGTGGCACCCTTATCCCGCGGCAACGTGACCATCTCCTCCGCCGACACCGCCGACGCGCCTGTCATAAATCCCAATTGGCTTTCCCACCCCACCGACCGGCTCGTCGCCATCGCGGCCTTCAAGCGCACGCGGGCCATCTGGCGCTCGCGCGCCATGGCAGACCTCACCATCGGTGATGAGTACTTTCCCGGCACCAAGGATGTTCCGGACGATGATGATGACGCTATCTGGCTGTTCATCCAGCGCAGTTTCAGCACCATCTTCCACGCGGCGACGACGTGTCGGATGGGCCGGGTGGACGACGCAAATGCGGTGGTGGATTCGAAGGCGCGCGTCATTGGGGTCGAGGGGCTGAGGGTTGTGGATGCGAGTAGCATGGCGCTTTTGCCGCCAGGACATCCGATGGCGACGATTTATGCGCTTGCGGAGAAGATTGCTGCCGATATCTTGAAGGGTGGGGAGGGTGCCTAGATGAGGATTTTGTAATCTTCGATGGGTAAGTATTGGAGGAAGATATCAGTCTTTTCGCTCAAATCTTTCGTTATGATGTCAAGAAAGCGTTTATTTGCTTGATTGTTTCACCTTCCTTTTGTATTTGGAGGATCTCTGGTTTGTACTTCGTAATTTGTACAAAAAGTGTACCATTAATGAGAAGTAAAGCAATAATGATGCGAAGTCAAAGACGAGGAGAAGCTTGATTCTAAGAGAGAGAACTAGGTTCTGCTGGATATATACAGGATGGGACTGCCTTCCTTCTGCCTTCCAATCGACACTGTCGATACTGTCTAGCCTAGCTAGCCTCTACTGATGCGATTCCGTAACAAAGAAGGGGAGTCCTTAAATCCAAAAACCACCACCAAACAGCTTAGATAGCTATAGCCACCCTTTTCTTAAAAATATGACTATTTTGAAGAAACGTTCTTTTACAATACATATAATTGAAAAACCAATAAGAAGGGGTAAAAGCTGCTGTTGGAAAGTTTACTTCTATTTCTTTTGAGTTGATAGAAGAGTGCGACGGTACAGTCATTCCTTTTTTCGACTGTGCGCTAGAATTTTAATCAAGCTCACGGACAATCGATAGAATATTCTAAAATTTTACAGGCATCTTGTTGGGGTAACCCCTATTCTTTTTTGATAGATCCAGATATAAGCCATTGTTGAGATATACCTTGAGTCTATTTACGACTATTATTAAAACCATTGAATTGGAGATAGGGAGAACTCCAGTCATTTATTTGCTAGCTGTGGCAATGCAAAGCCGAAAAACGGAACCAGTGTAGCTGTAAACTCTAGCCATCCTCGCAATCATTTTTTCCGGTTTGCTATTGGAAAAAACCACACAAAAGACTTAACACCCTATTTTATATTTGTATATGTTCTGGAGAAGTCGATAGTTGTTGGAACCGATCGCGAATAAATTTGCTTCAATTCTTCGTTGATCTTATTCTAAACAAGTTCTAATTTCTAATCTATTAAAAACTGAATGGCTGGATGAACCTCTTGGCATGAGCTGGCCAGCTACAGCCTATAGATCTCTTCGCGTCACTGATCCACACGCATACTCACCCTTGCCGACCGCATTTCTAGAACTGCCTTCACAATTCCGCTGACGCACGCCGGATCAACATCTTCGAGAGTCAGTGTCAGCGACTTCACTCTGCCGGCATTCTCGTTGCTCGCGCTCGTGGCACTCTGGGCGAAATAATCGGGTTGCGAGAGAGTATTTTGAGGAGCGTCGAAGAAATCTTGGATGCAATCCGGCGTGCCATTCATGTCTGATATGGGGAAAGCTCGAGTGGTGAATTCGTGACCATGCGCTGACAATGGTGTCCCGAGGGAGCCGAACCCGGCAACGTTCGGGTCTACCATGGCACTATCCACCGCGGTGGTCGACTGGGACATCAGTGAAGCGAGGAAAAGCTCCGACGGCGAAAAGGCATTCGAAATGGGCGTCGTCATGCCCGAGAGTGGCGCGTCAGGCGTTAGTGGGAGAAGAGACGAGAAGTCCAATGTATCGAGGCCCGGACGACAATCCATGAATGCAGCATGATCGTGAATATCAGCGTTTGCACTTTCGCTTGAAGATCCTTCATCGGCCTCTGACTCCACCTCTGACTCATTTTCAGAGCCAATCTCGGACGGAGGCGAGGGTGGAGCTCGCGCTGCTTTCTTCTGGCAGAGGCGGCGTCGAATTATTGCATAGCTAGATGATTGATCAGTTAGCATTGAAGTGTCCTACCCAGTGCTTGGTGTTCGATGTACCGGTTCTTGATATCCGTCGTGGACCGTCGCTGAAATTTCGTATCGGCAATAACAGTCCAGCTACGTCCGCATTCGGCTACGGCGTCTAGGAGTCGCTGATCCTCGTCTGGTTTCCACGTGCTGCGGTCGACGTTCGGATCAAGGCTATGTTGCCAGCGTTTCACGCATTCTGCCAGCCGCGAGAGACTCGTCAATTGATATTGGTTACTAGGCATCATGGAAGACGGGAAAACGAGAGAGAGCTTACGGTCTGCGTTTCTGGTTCCAACCTGCTCAGCGACCTGGCTCCATCGAAACCCATGTGCGGCTACGGCTCGCTGTAGTCGCTCGTCTTCGACTGCTTCCCATGGTCCTTTAACAATGCTGTTGCTTATTTTGGACCATCGCTTGCGACAGTCTTTGTTTGTGCGCCCTGGGATCTTGGAGGCGATGGTCTTCCAGTCGCTTATCGAGCCGCCCTTTACTGTACAATGGCCATGTTAGGAAAAGAGCCCCACAGAGCGAAAATGGAATTAAGAGCTCACATTGAATCTCAGCCTCCTTTTGTAGTTTCCGATCTTCGGTTTCAGTCCATTTTCTTGGGGTTGCTATGGATTTTAGGCTTGTCATGGTCGGCATAGAACGAAGTGGTGGACAAATTGTTCACTTTCGATCGTCGACCGCTGCCTTTACATATATGAAAACCAGATCCTAATATGGGATGGGCCCCTCGGATATCACGGTCACGAGTGCTTGTGTCACGACTTGGGGTTTCAACTTGATCGAACTGACAAGTAGGCGGCATTCTGAAGCTTCAGAAGCGGGCAGCAGGCTATGAATGAGGCCAAATGGCTATGAGGCTGGGTATGAGGCGAGCTGAGAGGCTTGTATGATCGTGGTACTTCACATCGGATAATCACGGCGGTCAAGAGTTGGTGTAGATTCTGTTTTACCCTGATCTATGTCGTTGTCCCGAGAAGACCCTGCAGAGATATCTTTCCAAGGATTGTTTGTTACAGGGCACGTAGCCGGTGACTGTTGAGATGTAGGAGATGGATGCGCTGATGTGAGTCGCGTATGGAGTACTCCGTAGATCATTATCTTGACGTGATCTAGTCCCATGCGGACCGTAAGATACCCGAGGACCGTTTCCGGTGAACCTTGTTCAGGAGCGGGTCCCTGCATAGGTAGAGCAGCCTTAGGTACCTTATGCAAACCACGACTACGGCATCCTTAGACCCACCTTACCCTAATGAAAGATTCCGTCAAGGCACTTCAGTAAATGATGACTTTAAAAGATTCATTTGAATGAAACCGACTCCCTCTTTGGACAGTGACTGATCAAGTTGGACCAGTCTATGGCTCGTGCCTCGTATGCAGGCGGTAGGCAGCCATCTGATGCAGTCAGTTGCTGTAGGCAGGGACTTCCATTGGGGCGAGAAGTTCACCGCATACCTCTCCGTATCTGCTGCGCTCGGACCGGTGCAGAAGCTAAAACCCTGCTTGAACCTGGCCCTGCACTGGAGCGCTCGGACGAAGCGCTCACTGTGTCGTATGCAGTGGCTTGGGGTATCATTCGTCAGACCCCGTAATAATTACGAAAGACCAGTACTGAGGAATTACAACGCTTTCGTTTTTCGGCTGTGCACTCCTACCGTGCACTCCCACTGCGCCCACAGCTGGTAAATAACGATTGGGGCCCTCCCCATCTCTATTTTAACGATTACAAAAACAATTGTAAATAAGCCTGGGATATGTCTCAATAATATTTTATATCTAATTTGTTAAAATTAAGTAGAGAGTGCTCCAATAAAATATGTGACACTTTTGAGGATATCGCTTGTACGTTTATTAGCATTCTAATGCACAGCTAGTCCAGTGCACAGCCGAAAAAGGGAATCAGTGTACCGGAATATGGCGGCTCAAGTTGCTCTAGACGTGACCACCGCTTCTTGTAGATCCCCGTCCTGCAGAATGTTAAGTCGAACGACAGTCAGACTTCTTGTTTGTCAGGTCCTCAAATTGCTTATGCTTAGCTTATGTTCAGGTTTGAACTAGGATACAGTGTAGCTACGCTGATGCCGAGGCGCATTTGGGGTTGTGCCGAGATATTGTGCTTGTACGCCCGTAGTAATCCGCTAGTCTAACGCCGACGCCACCGCTTTCATGTCATCAAGCACGCTCGCATAGGCATTTTGTCCTACCTATAATGAACCATGACATGTTGGACATGCACATTTGCACAAATTTACCTCTTTCCGTTTTAGTCGATCTGTAACATTTCGTATTTGTGTGTTCGGCGTTCAGCGATAGGCACCTTTTCTATATCCGCGTGAAGCCTGTAGTCAGCACATTACGTCGGCTGCGTCTTGGTATTGGTTTACCCGAGTCCCTATGCTCCGCAGTGCGTCGAGAAGCTGTCTATCCGGGTCCAGAAGAATGCTCGTAAATTATCTTTGTTATTTTTCTTCTTTTTTACAGATGCGTAGGTGGAATTGGCTTTGCAAGCAGAGCATCTCGGTGGTTGTTACAGAGAGACAAGGGCAAGTACAGGACTTTGCAGGTTACGTTGAAGACAGTACGCGTCAAATACAATGGCTTCAGAAATGCTCTTGGGCTGGATGAGCAAGGCCTACCTTGTGGCGGTCATAGCGCTCCTCTTCTTTGTATTGTCTTCGATTATTCAGTTCTTCCGCCTCCGACAGATTCCAGGCCCATTTTTCGCCAGAATCACCAATTTACAGAGACTCTATTGGGTCTGGACTCGACGCGCACATGAAATTCACATTGATACGCACCGAAAATACGGAAAATTGGTTCGCTTGGGGCCAAAAATGGTGTCGGTCGGGGACGCGAGCGAAGTCAAAAACATCTATCGGATGAGCCATCCGCTGGAAAAGGTGGGATACTCAAAGATTAATCCACGCTGCCGCCCACTGAATCGTAGGATAGTCGGATTTCTACCACGTCATTCTTCCCATGTCTAAGGGCAATATACTTCCAGGGCTCTTCGCAACCCAAGACGAGAACATGCACCGAATGCTCAAAAAGCCAATCGCGAGCACTTATTCGATGACAAACCTTGTTTCCTTTGAGCCTTTCGTCAACTCCACCATCAAATACTTTTTCTCGCAGCTGGACCAGCGCTTCGTAGCCACAGGCAGCGTGTGCGACTGGGCAACGTGGTTGCAGTACTTCGCATTTGACGTCGTGGGCGAAATCACGTTTTCCACGCGCTTGGGGTTCCTTGAAGCTGGTAAGGATGTCGACGGCATCATGGGCGATATCTGGAAGTGGTTTGAATATGTGGCTGTCGTGAGTTGTTCATCGCATCATGTGTTGGTTGAATGCGTATGCTGACCACTGCAGGTCGGCCAGATGCCTTGGCTCGACAAGCTGTGGGTCAAAAACAAACTAGTCTCCCGACTCAAACCGGCGCGATATTCTCCCATGGTAGACTTCGCGAGCAAGCGGCAGAAAGAAAGGCTCGAGAAGTCTGGTCTGGAGATTGAAAATGTCAACGATCAAGACTTCCTCACGCGCTTCATCGACTGCCAACGAAAAGATCCCTCTCTTCCGCAATGGTCCATCCATCCACATTGCTTATAACTTGCTTTGAAACTAACGATTCCAGGTCCTTGATCGCCTGGACCTCTTCCAACATCCTCGCCGGCAGCGACACCACCGCCATCTACCTTCGCACCCTCTTCAAATCTCTTCTGACACATCCCTCCTCATTCTCCACTCTCCTGAGCGAAATCGATGACGCTGCTGCTAATGGTAGACTCTCGCAGCCTGTGACATGGAAAGAGAGCAGGAATCTCCCGTATCTGGATGCCTGCATCAAAGAGGCAGGGCGTCTTCATCCGCCGTTTGGCCTGCACCTCGAGCGCCTGGCGCCAGAGGGCGGCTTAACGGTCTGTGGAGAACATTTGCCGGCGGGAACAATCGTTGGCATGAACGCTTGGGTGGTCCATCGTGATAGGGGTGTCTTTGGCGAGGATGCCGACGTGTGGAGACCAGAGAGGTGGTTAAACGCGGATTCAACGCAGAAGCAGAGGATGGAGAACGGACTCTTGACGGTGAGTTGTCTCAATGATGTTCACCTCTAGGTCTGCTCACGATCTCTAATCCCTGATAATAGTTTGGCGCCGGGCATCGATCCTGCTTGGGAAAAAACATTTCTCTGCTGGAAATGTATAAACTCGTGCCCTCGGTTTTGCGCGAGTACGAGGTAGGTGGAACAGAGACGTCATCCCCCGGCAACTTTAGCTAACAAAATGATATAAAGATTGCACTCCTCAACCCCGATAAACCTTGGAGGATCGAAAATAGGTGGTTCGTCCCGCAATTCGGTCTGAACATAAGGCTGAAGAAACGAGCTACATCGTAGTAGTATCCTTTGGACTGGTGTTCTGGGCTGTTGAGGCTCGTTGTACCAATGCAAATGGCTTCTCAATATCACATTCCTTAGAGCGTCGAGAAGATCTTGAGGTATACAAGTGCTCCCGGTCGCTGCCGGTCGCCCCAAATTTATCGAGCCCAAGATTGCATCGAGGGCACGGGTCTTCATAGGGGCTTGACAAGCTTTCGTTCGGCCACTTTACCCGCCATCAATGCCACAAAAGAGATACACGATATGCCTAAAATATTTTGCTCAGTAACGGGGGAAACGCAACTTGTACGCCGAATAGAGTTGGGTTTAGAGCGGTAAGAAATGAAGCCCCCAGTAGGACATAGAATGAAATAAGTAGAGAAATCAAAGCATTGAAAGCGCCAAAAGCATCAACCCTCCTCGTAATTTCAATTGAGCGTTACAGCGTCGATGTCTTGCGTCTTCATAAAGGTCGCTAATCCTTCCATATCATGCCCTGGGCTCTCTCTTCTGTAGGTGTAGACAAGGCTGAGCTCTTTGGAAGGATTCGCGAGTTTGTCATGATATGGGTTGAGCTGTTTACCTTCGTCCATGACTAGACCGCTTGCTTTTTCACAGCCCTGATCGAGGAGCTCGTCAAAGAAGGTACATAGCATGCGCAAGTGTATGAGTGTATCCTCTATTTAGATACTAGACCGAATGTATACGCAGAATCTAGTCGTGATTAATGGGTTATCGCAGAAGTTCGCTGCAGTGAAGCAAGGAAGCTTAGCAAACAGAGTCTCATTGTTTTGAACTGGAAAGAGGTGAAAGCTTGAAGTTTTGGGCTTCAGCCGACCCAAGAGAGACGATGTCCAAGGGGAGGTCCTTTGACTTTATCTTTAGGTCTACTCTGGCGGCCGGCACATTGGTATCTTTGTTCTTGAATGCGATCAAGCAACGTAGCAATCTTGCGACTACAATCTTCATGGTCTCGGTATTTAGATTGGCTCTCCACCGCCTCCCACACGTGGTCTCAGCCGCAGCCAAGGGTGGACAGCTGCGCCACAGTGGCGGTGGTAGTGGCTCATAAAATTAGCCCAATATGGTTAGTAGACGCATTGGGCATTTGATCCCATTTCCCTCTGTGGCTGATGCCCATGTCAACCGCCAGACAATTGCAATTGCAATTGCAATTTAGAAATCTTTCTTGTTTCACCCTTGAATCACCATTCTCCAGCCAAAATATGGCCTTCAATTCCATCCTCTCGTCCCGCCCCCCGCAATACATTTCTATCTGACCGCTCGGATGCAGAATGCTACATCTATTTCTCCCTTCCTGTTCCACCGCCTCTCCTACCCTTACTGCTCCAGGCGTCCTACACGACCCTCAACTTTCACAACAACCAAACCGAGAAAAAATCTGCAGACCCTGGACGTTCATCCTTCCAACCTTCAATAACCATACGCCTCAGAGCCCCTTACCGCTGAAATGTCAGAAACTCGGGATTCGAGTGTGAGCGTATCCCCCGGATCGAGGAGTCCTCGCTCGCACTCCCCGTCGGCCCCCTCAGGTGTCGGTGGCGCACGCAACAAGTCTATGACTAGGGCTGCTTCATCGCCCTTGCGAACAGAGCAAAAGGTGGATGGCTTGAGCAATGGACACATAACTTCGAACGCGGAGAGCCCTAGACCGGGTACTTCGGGATCCGTCAGGTTTGCAAATGGAATGACCGGTGAATTTCCATTTCATGCTTCCAATGGCACCTCTGGCCACTCTCCGACGAATGAACTGTTTAGTAAACCCAAGCAGCCTCTACATCCACAATCAAGTTCAACTCAGGGTCAGCCCATTGACGCACACTTGAGCACGACCAACGATGAGATACCACTCTCGAGAAAGCGGACCAATCAGTCAGGAGCAGCTACTCCCCAAGGACGTCGGAGTGTGCAGTTTGCTCGCTCCGAGTCCTCCTATCCTGGCCAATCAAGACAGCAATCGTGGGAAACCGAAGATGGGGACAATAGAGGTAGGCAAGGCTTGTCGTTGATGTCCAAACTCAAGGCACTCACTTCGCCTATGCAAACGCATGGGAGGGCCGCGACTGGGCTCACTGTGGGTGATTCTACCATTGATGAGAACATTCCCACGACGACGGAGTCGGAACCCCTTCCTCATGGCAACACGGATAGCGAAGCAGACGCCGACGGCGAGGAAAGCGCGGAGGAGGAAGGTGCTGATGATCTTATGTCGCGACCCCAAAATCAAAGGAAGAGCCCACAACTTCCCAATGCAGGCCCGCAGACAGCTCCGACCACGCCAAAGACCCCTCGTTTGACATCTTTCTTTCGCGACCGTGATCGTGACTCTCCAGTCGCAACGCCAAATACTGTCTCTACCTTTCGCCCCAACTTTCTGACTCGCCGTGCGACCATGACGGACATACCTGAAGATCGCAGAGCGGGGCTATCTGAAGATGAAGGTCGAGATCGTCTGACAAAGCAAAGCACGTGGGGAAGAGGTAATGCTTGGGTAAATCAGGCTAGGGGTATGAGCTATAGCTTAGGGAAAAGACGGCAGCAAGATGGGGAAGAAAGCCCCGATAATCGAAGGCCAAGCAATTTTCGGCGCATCACTGGGCTTGGACATGGACCACATGGCGAGCCATCTCCTTTGGCTTGGAGACGCCATGGTGATCGTGCATCCAGTGTAAGCGCGGCAAAATGGAAGGAGATCAAAGCTGGCATTAAGGCTATGGGTAGAAAGAAGAAAGAGCAGATGCTGGTCGATCATCAGAAATCTGCAGAGCTGATGGCGGAACTTCTTGCAGGCGCTCCGGCCGCACTATTCGCTGCAAGTATGTTTCAGGCCGACGAACATGGTCGCAGGCGGCTGCCAGTCCTCTTGGAGCAACTCAAAGTCCGCATCGTCGATAGCCAAAGAATCGAGAGCCGATCTGGAGACCGACATATGCTGTTCAAGATTGAACTGGAGTATGGCAGCGGATTGACAAGGATGAAGTGGGTCATACACCGGACATTGCGTGATTTCACCAATCTTCATGTCAAGTACAAGTTACAAACGCAGCAAGAGAAGTACATTCACAGAAAAGGCGATGATCCAAGTCGGGCTCGCCTACCTCGATTCCCCCGAAGTGCTTTCCCATACCTTCGTCAGGTCCGAGGTCTGGCTGACGAGGAAGAGGAAGAAGGCGAAGAAGGGGGCACTGGTGGGGAGACCAGCGATCCACACGCCGATGCCAGTGGCACTGATAGACCCGTCAAGAGTAAAAGGCGTCGCTCTTCTTTCAATCCTATACGACGTAAATCCAGCGTAGGCACAATACAAGGAGGCACGAGCGAAATTGCCGCCAGAGCTGGTGGCGTTGCCGGTGCAGTCGCATCAGCTCAACATCGTCGAGAGCCTTACCAAGAGCGCCAGAAAAAAAAACTCGAGACCTACCTTCAACAAATGATTAGGTTCCTCATATTTCGGGCAGACAGTAACAGACTCTGTAGATTTTTAGAAATCTCTGCATTGGGTATTCGCTTGGCATCCGAGGGAGGCTACCATGGAAAGGAAGGGCTTCTCGCGTTGCAATCTGGGAAAGGAGTTGATTTCAGAAGAGCAATTAATCCTACATTATTAAAGGAAAGACATCGACCGATGTGGTTTCTCGTCCGACATAGCTATATCGTGTGCGTAGACTCGCCGGAAGGTATGAATATTTACGATGTCTTTCTTGTGGACCCAGACTTTACAACGGAATCCAAGAGAAAACGCCTCCGAGACCAGAATCCACAAGAACTAGCGAGGAACGCAGCGACTTCGAAACACCATCGACTTCGCATGGAAAACTCCGAGAGAAAATGGAAGCTCCTAGCCAAATACGAGCGCGTATTGCAACAGTTCAAAGAGTCGATCAATTTCATGGTTGGTCTCACTGAATGGTCCAAACCGCACCGTTTCGACAGCTTTGCCCCCATTCGCTACAACGTATTTGCGAGATGGCTCGTCGACGGACGAGACCATATGTGGAACGTTTCAAGAGCGATCAGCATGGCTCGAGATGTAGTGTACATTCATGATTGGTGGCTGAGTCCAGAGCTCTATATGCGTCGACCCGCAGCCATCAGCCAAAAATGGCGACTGGATAGATTACTCCAAAGGAAAGCTCAAGAAGGCGTCAAGATTTACATCATCGTCTATCGAAATATCAACTCCGCGATTCCAATAGATTCAGAGTACACGAAATTCTCGCTTCTTGATCTCCATGCGAATATCTTCGTTCAACGGTCTCCGAACCAGTTCAGGCAGAACACCTTCTTCTGGGCTCACCATGAGAAACTCTGCATCGTAGATCATAGTGTGGCTTTCTGCGGTGGAGTCGATCTCTGTTTTGGAAGATGGGATACTCCGGAGCACAGTCTGGTAGATGACAAGCTTACTGGTTTTGAACTCAACGAGGCCCCAAAAGATGCAGACCACTGCCAACTTTGGCCAGGCAAAGACTATTCCAATCCTCGTGTACAGGACTTTTACGCTCTCGACAAGCCATATGAGGAAATGTACGATAGGACGAAGATTCCTCGCATGCCATGGCACGATATTGCGATGCAGATTGTCGGTCAACCGGCGAGGGACCTGACAAGGCATTTTGTGCAGCGTTGGAACTACATACTCCGCCAGCGAAAGCCATCTCGACCTACTCCCTTCCTCTTGCCACCCCCAGACTTTATTCCAGAAGATCTCCAAGCTCTCGGCCTGGACGGCACGTGTGAAATTCAGATGCTGCGGTCCTGTAGTTCATGGTCGATTGGAACACCCGACAAGACGGAGCACAGCATCATGAATGCATACGTCAAGCTCATTGAAGAATCCGAGCATTTTGTCTATATTGAGAACCAATTTTTCATTAGCAGCTGCAATGTGGAAGGCACGTTGATACAAAACACCATTGGTGATGCCATTGTGGAAAGAATCAAGAGGGCCTATGAAAACGATGAAGATTGGCGGATCATCCTGATTATCCCGCTCATGCCAGGTTTTCAGAATACGGTCGATGCACAAGATGGTACTAGTGTACGACTGATCATGCAATGTCAGTATCGTAGTATCTCTCGTGGGGATAGCTCCATCTTTGCGCGACTTAGAGAAGTCGGTATTGAGCCAGAGGACTACATTCAATTCTACTCGCTGCGCCAATGGGGTAAGATTGGTCCTCGCAAGGTCCTGATCACCGAACAGCTGTATATTCACGCGAAATGCATGATTGTAGATGACCGTGTTGTTATTATTGGGTCTGCTAACATTAACGAGCGTTCAATGTTGGGCTCAAGAGACTCCGAGGTCGCAGCGGTGGTTAGAGATACCGATATGATTCCTTCTGTTCTGGCAGGGAAAGAGTATGCAGTGGGCCGCTTTCCACACACACTCCGTATGAGACTCATGAGAGAACATCTTGGAATCGACGTCGATGCACTTGAAGAGGAAGAGCGAGATAGCGTGGAGTGGGACCGCGATACAGAGCAGACCGTAGAGTCAAACACGTTGGCAGCCTCTCCCGATACCATTCACGAAACTGAGAGAAAGCTCATGGATTCCACTCATCGCGTTCAAGATGACCTCATTGCTCGTTCTGAGAACCTGCACAGCTTCAACCATAGTCATGATGGGGAACAAGAAAGCAATTCCCCTTCCGACGCACGTAAGAAAACCACCGCCGATGGCCCGGAAAACAAACACCTTGAGCATGAGCGTGATCTCCGAGGCGAGGGAGTCGATAATATGCGTCAGTTGGATAGTGAGCTCCATTTGGAAGGTGGCCGGGACTCTGCTTTCGTTGGCGGCGATCGCGAAGTTCTGATCCACGATATTGCTACTGAAGGCAAAGGCACACTCAGGTCTCCACGACACGATTCTCAGAGAATGCAGGACCATCGCAAGAGATCGGGGACCCAGAGCAAGACACATGGCTACCAATCCAAGCTGTCGACGTTGTCCGATCTGAGCCACTTTGATCCTACTACTATACCGTTCCCTCCAAATCTTCCTCGCCTGGATACACAAGCCCTTGGTCTTACCCAGCTCTCTCAGTTACCTGCACTGCCGGTAACGGATGACACAGACATTGGCGGCCCCCCTCTTACCCGACGCTTTTCAAATTCTGCAGCAGCCATCGTCAACCCCCTGATTTCCACCATGCATCGCCCCATCATCGACTTTGACTGCATGCGTGATCCTGTTTCTTCCTCGTTCTTCCACGATATTTGGCACACGATTGCTGAAAACAACACCAAGCTCTACCGTCAAGTCTTCCGCTGCATGCCCGACAGCGAGGTCAAAGACTGGCGCGCCTACAAGGAATATTCTGCCTACAACGAACGATTTATGCAAGCACAGGGGCTGAACAAATCGTCCGCGCGAAAAGCGCAAGAATCAAGTGGCCGGTCGGGACCACCGGGCGCAGGCACGAAGATGGAGCAAATACCCGGTCTTTCTGCTCTTCAAACCGTCGGCGAGAAAGCCGAACTCGCGGCCGAGAAACTCAGAGACGAGATCGGAAACGGGAACCGTAATGGCGAGGTCATGTCCGAAAAGAAAGACAATAGCAACAACACGAAATTGGGGAGCGTTGGCGAATGGGCCGAGGACCAGATGAAAGCCCTTGACACATCCGCTTCCCTGGACGAGAAAACCTCTCTGAAAGCCGACGAGGACCTTCAAGCATCCCAGGAGTTGGTCGAGAAGGAAAGCAACAACAACGAGAACAACAACACCACCACCGATCGTCCCCGCTCCCGTACACTCCAGAATTCCGAAGCCCCGACGACTACCGGAACCGCAGCAGCGTCGAGCACGGCGCAGCAGCAGAAGCGTCGCCGCCGAGCTACGACGCGCAGCACGGCGCGCACCTTTGCCGCCACGGACGAGCTCCTCTCCAAGGACGAAGCTGAGGAGCTGCTGAAGCTGATCCAGGGACATTTGGTGTGCTGGCCGTACGATTGGCTGGAGAAGGAGGAGCGTGGAGGGAATTGGTTGTATAATATCGATCAGATTGCGCCGATTGAGATTTAGTAAGTGGCCTACCTGTTCCCCTCGTTTTGCCCTGCTTTGCTTGGTCTTGTCTTGCCTTAGCAGGGACAGAAGAGGGGAAACATGAAAAATGCAAGGCTTGTGCTAATGAGGCTGTAGTGACTGAATTTGCCCGCGCGTCCTGGTGATATTGATTGGGTTTCTCCTTTCTTCTGCCATTTGCTGGGTAGATGGTGCTTCTGTCCTTGCCTTTCAGGTAGTGGTTGGTATTATTCGGGCTGTACAGATTGAAATGTTACGTATGGAACTGGCATTGGAGCGCATAAAAGAGTAGGGTTGGTTGGTTTCGTAGAAAAGTTTTCAGCGTTCTCGTTGGCCCATCGCGCGACACATGCATTCCCTGTCTAGATTTTTTCGGGCCAGCATTTAGAGCTTTGGATAAGTGCGTCTTCTCTATCAAGCGAACTTCACTACAGGGGTTCGAGGGTTCAATTGTTTTGCGCTGAAGGGCAATGTACCTAACATGCAGGGACAGAACAAAGGATTAGAAATGCCATCACTGGACAAAAGGAGTTACTAGACAAGAAAGTATACCATACGTTTTTGAATAGATCGGGGGTGAATGATTAGCTTGTGTGTACTAAAATCGGTATGCATTATATAGGTGGGTACTGGAGAAGTATTTATCGTAAGTACACAGAAAAGGGACAGGAAGACAGAGTAAAGGGTAACAACAATAAGCGGTATAGTATGACGGAGGGAGTTAGAGAGCGGGTGTACGGAGTAGAAGTCATCTGCTCGAACCGACCACATGTACGCAAGCCTCGTGGGAAACTCGAAAAAGAAAAAGGGGTATGTAGCCGGCCACATCGACATCGACACCCAAGCCATACTCAATTAATCCGGCAACCTCAGCACCAACGCGACCGAGAGGTCCACGTCTAATCCACCACTGAGTCTCTTCCACGAATTCGAAATAACAGCACCTGCTATCCGTTTTTCCAACCCATCCTCTCTCCCCTCACGCCCATCCTTCAACTCACCACCGCCATTCAGCATTGCAGAAGCCTAGGTACGCAGCCCATCGAGGAAAACCTTCAGGAATCTCTCATTTCTTCTCCTTATCCCCCGCAAGCTTATCCTTGATCTTCCCAAAAAAGCTCCTCCGCTTCGCCTTCTTCCCACTCGCATCCCCCCCGCTCTCCGCCGTCTTCGCACTACTCGGCGTCACATTCTTCGCCGCATCCTTGACCTTATCCGCCGCCGACCCCGTTCCCTTCGACGGCGTCGACGGTCCCGCCGGCGTCTGCTTCGCCCCCGCCTTCGCATCCGCCACCCCCGTCGTCACCGTCGGCTGCTGCTGCTGCTGCTGCTCCTGCTGCAACGTCGACGTCTTGGTCGGCGGCTTGGACATGGGCGAGACCTCGCGCGACCTGCTGTCGTCCTCGTCGTCATCCAAGGCGTCAGGGTCTGCGGCGAGTTGGCGGGTCTCCGTGGCGCCGGTTTGGGCGGGTTGGTCTTTGGTTGCGTTGAGGTCGTTGGTCTCGTTGAGGGCTTCGGTCGAGGACTTGAGGGGCTCGTCGGCGGCGAGGGCGTTGGGGGCGAGGGCGGAGCTGGTCTCGGTCTTGCTCGTCGTCGCTGTTGTTGCGGCGGAGGTAGGGTTTGTTGCGGCGGTGGTAGGGTTGGTCGGGGCGGTGGCGGAGAGGGCGGAGGCTTCGGCGGAGGTTGGGGCGGGTTCGCCGGCGGCGTTGGAGGGGGGGATTTCGTGGAGGAGTTCATTCTCGACGTGGGATTTTTCGGCAACGGCGTCTGGATTCGCTGCGGCTTCGGGCGGTTGATGGGCGGCTTTTTGGGAGTCGGTGACGACGTCGGGGACTTGTTCTTCGGTCGCGCGCTCCTTGGGTGTAGAGTTCATCTGGTCGATGGATTGCTGGACGGAAGTAGGAAGCCTGTCTTTCGCAGCGGCGGCAGCACCGGCAACAGCGCCGCCAGCAGCGACGGCAGCTCCACCAGCCATGGCAGCAATCTTGCCCGTGCTCCATCCGCTTTCAGATGTTGGCTTCTCCTCCGGAACTTTGCTTTTCAGCTCATTTTCGACAGCAGTCTTCTCGGAAACGGCATTGGGTTGGGCAGAGGCTTCAGGGTCGACGTTAGCTTTGTTTTGGCTGTCCGAAACAACTTCTGGAACATTCTTGGGTTCCTTGGGTACTTGTCCAGCTAACTGAGAGGTTGTGCTTGTAGGTGCCGCTGATGAAATAGCAACACCTGGGTCACGTTCTGATGCTGTCCCTGACCCCATTGGCAAGCTTGACTCTGGTATTACTGCGCCGGTAACTGGTGGTACGCCAAACATGCCACCCTGGGTCGAAGCTTGCTGCGATGGATCGGCAGCGCCAGCACCAACCTGAGGAGCTCCGGAAGAGCCTTGCTCGTACGAGGCCTTATCGGTTTTTGCTGTTGAGTTTACTGTATTCGAGGTAATAGTGCCTGGGTCGGGGACAGGTTCACCAGGTTCCAATTGTATGGGGTTGCCCGCTCCTGCTGTGGCCGGTATTGGTGCTACGCCAAAGGTCTGTTCCGAATCTTTGGCGCTGCTGTTCAATGCAGATTCTTCCTTCACTATCACGGATCGTGTTAGTACGAGGACTAAACAGGCAGAAGCAATCGCGACTGGAACTGATCAAAAATAGCATGCTCATTGAAGCTCCATTTTTTTTTCTTTGTATCCAAGATTCTTACCTTCATTTGCAGGTGTCTCTGGGAACGCGCCCGGAAGTGAGTCTGTTTCGCGTGGTACTTGAGCTGCCATTTGCGCGGTGGATGAATTAGGTGCTGCTGAAGAAATGGTGTTGGGCGTGATCTTGTCTGGATAGAGGACGTTGTTGATGTTTGACGCGCTGTCACGCTCCGAGGGTGAAGTGATATTGGTGGTCCAATTGCCGTCGACAACAAACTACCACGTGGAAGGTCAGTCAAGGACCTGTGAGAGTGATAATCGTGGAGTTGAGGTGCAATTGCAGAGTTAGGAATGGTGGTGATTGATAAAGTGTTGGGTGCTAAGCAAAGCCACCGTGCGGCGGGGAGGGTCATGGACCATGGTGTGATATCCAGGGTGAAAGTCCTTTCCAGCCATGCACGGCAGGGTGTCCCCCGCCATAGGCCCTCAGCATACCTTGTAATATATCTTCTCGTCAATCTTGGGTAATTGCACGAGCTTCTCGAAATGGCCGTCAACCTGCTCCATCTTTTCCGTCTGCGCCCAGTTGTCGAAGGTACCCGTGACATAGACTTCATTAGCGGGATGGTCCCTGGGAGTTTCTTAGCTTGATTCTAGCTACGACACCTCGAGAACGATCATGCGGCAGCGTCTATAGCTTCGTGCCAGGTAGAAGGAGCTTAAGAGCAAGCTGAATGTTAAGGAGAATTCGAGGACATCGAGGACGCACCACTTGAATAGATAGGTTCCCATCTTTGGCACAAGCTTAGAATGGATTATTCACTGTACAATTGGAAATAGGGTATTGAGGAGGCACGATAGGGAGCTGTCAAATCAACAGCGGCTGACGGTGGCTGTTGAGCTTGGAAATGCGCCGTCGGCTCTGATAGGGGTTTAGAACGACCTTTCGACTCCTAGTAAGGATAGGGTCTGGCAGCTGTCGTGTGCGTATCTGGACGGAGCTCTGCCAAGCGTAGTCCTTAGGTATAGCGAATTTGGGGAAAAGGGAGGCAGGCTTTGGTGGAGTAGGTTGGGAAAGGCTGGGCTGGGGACGACGATCCAGCGGGAGCGGAGAGGAGCCTGTCCGGCCCACCCAGACAGCCAGGGTGCGGTGGTGCGCTTCATCACTTGGGGAGTAAGCAAAGGCCTCGTTGGAGACCCCACGAGTACTCCGTCCGGATACGGAGGTATCAAATTCTTGAATGACTGCACACCTCGTGCTGATAAAGTGAGGAATCCCGACTCGAATTTTCTCGCCCCAAGGTGTGTATCAGACTAAAATTTACAAAGCATGCCTCTTTCACTGGAGGTGTGTGTCTTTGCTGAGAGGAAAAGCTACTCTGGTCAATCTAATTCAATCTTGGTGGGTCTCGAAGTCTCAAACTTTCAGCGGTCCCGAGCGACGTCCCACGATGCGCATCTTCCATTGAGCACCCCATGTTCATCAATGACGGGATTAGAAGCATGCCGTAGCTTGAGGGACTCTTGAACTTCGAATACTCAAGCGCGAACCTGAGCTGATCTTCGTCTCCACCTATGCGGAAGCTTGCTGAAGTGGGGCAAGCTGCAGTCATATTTGCTGAGCTCGCTTGCATTTCAAGCTCGACCGAGTAACGTCATTGGCCTTCTACCAACCACCGTACCACCGTACGCGAACGAATCCGTTTACATGGGCAACCCAGCTCTTCGTCATGTTCTAAACCTTGTATCCTGTCACGATCGAGCAAGATGTAACCATTTCTCTCCATCGGATAAAGCTTTGAAGTCGTATGGTGAGCACGAATTCCAGACACCCAGACATGGTCTAAAAGATCTCCAAGCAATCAATCTTGCACCCTGATATCCGTATCCATTACCAATTTGAATAGCAAGCGCACTGCCGAGATGGACGAGAGCGGAGACACGCGAGGTGTAATTAATTTATCTATAGATCACGACCGTCGATCTGAAATGGAAATTCCGAGTGAGCAGGGGGGAGGATCAGACCTGCAAGTGGTAGCTGGTCACAAATGGAGATGAACGGAGGTGACGGGCAAGCCTTCGCTTAGATGAAGCCGTCGGATGTGATTGGCGGAGAGGAGCTTCTAGAAGGCAGCTCCAGCTTCGGTCGAAGGTTCGATGGGATCCGTGCGTGTGCCCCGCAGCAAACAAACAGCCACTCAGCGAGCAGGCATCGGTTGGAGGGCTGGAGATGTCGGTGTTGGTTTAAGGTGTCCTGGCACCTGGTGTCCTGGTGTCCCTTCCCTTGTCTCTGCACTCCTTCCACATATCGTGAAAGGGCTGCGGCGAGCTGGCCTGCATACCACGTAGTAGACTGACTTCCATCCGGACTGCCCATCCATCACTGCCCTGCCTTACCTCATCCTATCGCCCACGCGTGCCCACTACAAAGCCTTTATCGACAAACGTCTGATCCAGCTACACAAATACACATTGCCCGTCGTCTCCAGGAGCTCCCTGCACCCGCCCCTGCAAGGCCGGCCCTACCGACGTCAGATACCCCTCAGGTATCAACCCCGAACTGAGGGACGGGACTCTCCAATGTCGCTCCCCTCGGATCTCCCTCCTGACTATGCGAACGAGATCAACTCCTTGAACCGCGAAATCAAGAACGCCCAACCCACCGACGTCCTCCAATTTTGCGCCAACTTCTTCCTGCGAAGGCTCGAGTCGCAGCGCGCCGAGTTTCTGCTGTCCCGTCACCACACCTCTGCTTCCAAAGGCGGCGCCATGGCCGAGAGCAATTTCCCCGGCAACAATCCATTCTCGGGCGGATCCGTTGGTTCTACAGCATTAGGTGCCGCTGCAGGGGCAGAGCGTGGAATGCACCGGCTCGACGAGGAAGAGGAAGGCGACATGTTTGCCTCGCCCACCGCCTCCTCGTTTCCCCCGAGTGCCATGAACCGATCCAACAACCAAACCTCTGCACCTTCAGACCGTATCGGCAACGGCACTCCCGACAGCACTGCGGCCGGCTCAGACAGCCCCTTTGCCAGCTTTGGCGGCTTCGGCTCCTCGAGCACGCGACGCGCTGCCAACCAAGGCAGCATGGCCTCGAATAATCCGCAGAGCCCGCCGAGCGACAACCAGTCGTTCCCCAACAACTACAACATGAACCGGCGCACCTCCGTCTCCGCCGAGTCGCTGAATCCGACCTCGTCCGCCAACGACAACTTCACCCCACCCCACCACGCCAAGACGGCCGAGCAGCAGTCCCGGCTCCGCGCCGCCGTCGCCTCCAACTTCCTCTTCTCCCACCTCGACGACGAGCAGTCGGCCCAGGTGCTCGGCGCGCTGCAGGAAAAGACGGTTCCCGCCAAGGGCATCAAGATCATCACCCAGGGCGACGAAGGCGACTACTTCTACGTCGTCGAGCGGGGCAGCTTCGCCATCTACGTGAACGCGTCCGGCCGGCTTGAGGCGGGCGCCGAGGGCCTGGGCACCAAGGTCGGCGAGTGCGGGTCGGGGGGCAGCTTCGGCGAGCTCGCCCTCATGTACAACGCGCCGCGGGCCGCGACCGTCGTCAGCCAGGAGCCGAGCACGCTGTGGGCCCTCGACCGCGTCACCTTCCGCCGCATCCTCATGGACAGCGCCTTCGCCCGGCGCCGCATGTACGAGAGCTTCCTCGAGGAGGTGCCGTTGCTGGCGAGCCTGACGCCGTACGAGCGCAGCAAGATTGCGGATGCGCTGGAGACGCACAAGTTCCCGCCCGGATCGACGATCATCAAGGAGGGCGATGCGGGCGAGTCGTTCTTCATCTTGGAGGCGGGCGAGGCCGAGGTATTTAAGCGGGGGAATGGGGCCAGGCCGATCCACAAGTACAAGAAGGGGGACTATTTTGGTGAGCTGGCTTTGCTGAACGATGCGCCGCGAGCGGCGAGCGTGGTTAGTGCCACGGAAGTCAAGGTCGCGACGCTAGGTAAAGATGGTTTCCAGCGGTTGTTGGGACCTGTTGAGGGTATCATGAGGAGGAACGATCCGAGCAAGCGGGAATACGATGGTGTTGCTCCTGATGATACGGATGTGGATCCTTTGGCGCAAGGACGATGAATGGATAAAAAGTTTGATGGGCTAGCCTTGGCTCTCGTTTAAGACCATCCTCACTGACAGGACCGTATGGGCATCATTTTTGCGGGATAACGGATGGAACACCTGGCATGGTTCCTTGTTATTGCTAGAATACCGACCACCTATCGGTCGCACCTACGTCTTGATATCCTCTATGTACTTGTGGAGTCGGCCGAGATGAAATCATGTTGAATTTGTCCACTTCCATCTTCCATCGCTTGTAGTTACCTCTCAGCGTCAAGGCTCGTCATCTGATCGACCAACCACTCCAGCGGTAATGACCAAGTCATGGGATGAATGCTTGCCTCCCACCTGACCACATTATGCATATATGCCGATCTATACTCGGTTCTTGAAAAGACACCTGCAATGCATTTCCACGCATAGAATGCTCGCACATGCCAGCAAAGGGTATCACACACAACTTTTAGACCAATTCAACTCCCTGCTAACTCTCCACACCACTCTCCCCCGCCCCCTCCCTCCTCACCCTCAAAGTCTCTCTCCGTAGCCCCTCCGCCGCAGCCTCCACCTCCAACATCCTCCCGACCCCCTCCCTCCACCCCTCCTCCAACCCCCGCACCTCCCCCGCCCTCTCCTCCTGCACCGCCTTCCGCCGCTCCTCAACCCTTGCCAGCGCCTCCTTAGCCCCCACCACCTCATCCTGCACTGCCCGCAGCACCGCCTCCAGATAGCTATTCGCGACCAGATACGCGTTGCCGCCGTACCGCTGCAGCAGCTGCAGATTGAGGCGGCGCGCGTGCAGGTGTTCGAGGGCAGTGGCGACTTTGTCGAGGGTGGCGGTGGCGATGGCGACGCGGGCCTCGGGTTCGTCGAAGATGTGGGTGCCGCCGCCGGGGACGGGGGAGGCGTTGGGGTCGAGGGAGAGGGAGAGGTCGGCTTCGTAGCGGTTGAGGTCGATGCCGGGGGGGGAGCTTGGATGTGGTGCTGCTGCTGGTGGAGAGGGTGGCGAGGGCGTCGTCGATGAGCGGGGTGAAGTGTGGAGAGGGGAGGGAGGGGAGGGAGGGATGAGGGGTGCTGGTGGTGGGGGGGGAGTTCGGCGGCGATGAGGGCGTGGGCGGTGGTGAGGGAGGTAGGGGACGGGGGGCGGTCAATGTCTATGGATAGAGATTAGTCTTGCTTGTTTGCTGGGTGCGAAGATAGGGAGGGAAGGGGGATTGAGAGGGGTTGTGTGATGAGTCTTACAGGGGAGCGCGTCGTGCGCTTCGTGGATGAGAGACATGACGAGGGGGGCGCCTGATGACCAACCCCGACAGCAGCGTTCCAGTTGTCGTTGCGCAGGTTGGGTTGGATAGGAGAGGGGGAAATGGTCACGCCCGCTAAAATTTATTTGTTAGGGATACCCGTTGTCGATGGCGGATGGGGAAGGTGCAGAAAGCAGGATTTGGATTCGTCGTGTGCCTGATGAAAGGGTTCTCGAACGGATCGGTCCGCTGTCTGCGCCTCGTCCTGCTTGCCTCAGTGGGCGCATGTGCCCGAAGTCTTGGCCCAGTACTTAATCATGGTGATATCCTGCTGCTCCCCCAGCTGACTCGATGCGGGGAATCGATTCTGCTCCCTCGCTCCCTCCTGTAGCCAAAGATGGCATATAAATCAGTTGTGATCGCGATTGCGGCCGCTGGAGTGGCCTTGTTCGTCTTCTTCCAGCTCATCGCTACTTTTGGCCTACCCGACCTCCAGGTCTTGACATGGCAACGTTGGACGGGAGGCGATTTGGGGGTGGTGGAGGAGGGCGTGCAAATCACGCTGGCAAAGGAGGCCTATGATGAGAAAGAGAATCTGGGAGAACGACAGTCTGCAGGCGACGAATATCTTTTGGGAGTCGGCAAAGCGGACATCACTGGGTAGAGTCACTATCTCTCATATTCGTCTCTTCAGCAGTTCGATCTCTAACCTTACGTATTTAGGCCAGTAGTTGAGCTCGAATTAATGGGATATGCAAATCTCAGTCAAATTGGTTCCGGTCTGCGTCAACGCATCTACTCTCGTGCCTTCATCGTAGGCGACACTCAAAACCCAAACGATCGTTTCATCTACATGATATTAGACACGCAGTCGGGGGATACTGCAATCCGGCATGGTATACTGCAAGGACTACAAAACCTAGGGTCTGATTATGCCATGTATGGAGAGTCAAATGTAGCCGTAGTAGGGACTCACCAGCACTCCGGACCTGCTGCCTGGCTAAACTATCTCCTTCCACAAGTCACGAGCAAAGGGTTCGACAAGCAAAGCTACCAAGCCATCGTGGATGGTGCCCTTCTCTCCATCCAACGCGCTCACGAGAGCCTGGAAACCGGTACGTTGAGCGCAGGCACGGCAGACATCGAGGACGCCAATATCAGCCGGAGTCTCTGGGCATACCTCCAGAACCCAGCTGCGCAACGAGCACAATATACAGACAATGTTGACAAGACGATGACCCTTCTCAAATTCACGCGATCTTCAGATGGCCAAGATATTGGAGTTCTGTCCTGGTTTGCCGTTCACGGTACTTCCATGCTGGGCAATAACAGTATCATTACGGGCGACAATAAAGGCGTTGCTGCGTACCTGTTCGAACGGTCCATGAACGCTACTCACCCTGGCTTCGTCGCCGGTTTCTCCCAAGCCAATGTTGGGGATACCAGTCCGAATGTCGATGGCGCGTATTGCGAGTCCGGCTCACAAGCAGGCCAAGAATGCGATTTCGAAACCAGTCTCTGTGATGGAGTCAGCCAGCCTTGTCATGGTCGGGGCCCCTATTGGGGCCTGAATGACTATGGGACGAAATCCTGCTTCGAAATTGGAACACGACAGTTCCAAGGCGCCCAGGGCATCTATAACGATACTAGCAGTATGACGCCTATTACGGGCGCCGCAGTCAAGTCACTGCATTCCTATGTTGATTTTTCAAACTATACATTCCCGCTCGCCAATGGAACATTGGTTCATACTTGCCCAGCCGCCCTCGGCTATTCGTTTGCAGCAGGCACCACCGACGGTCCTGGAGCCTTTGATTTCAAGCAAAACAACTCTGGCACACCAAATGCGAGCCCCGTCTGGGCCGTCGTGAGCGGATTGCTGAAAGAGCCGAGTCCGGAGCAGAAGGCATGTCAAGCGCCGAAGCCTATCTTATTAGACGTCGGCCAGCAGGACGTCCCCTACGCATGGGCGCCCAACATCGTCGACATCCAGATGTTCCGCGTCGGCCAGCTCATCATCATCGTCAGCCCCGGCGAAGCAACAACCATGTCCGGCCGCCGATGGCGCGGGGCCATCGCCAACGCCTCGACGACCGCGCTGCCGGACCTGACCTCCGGCGATGCCACGCAGACGCCCATCGTCGTGCTCGGCGGCCCCGCCAACAGCTACACGCACTACATCGCCACCGAATACGAGTACCAGGTGCAGCGCTACGAGGGCGCCTCGACGCTGTACGGGCCCAACACGCTGAACGCCTACATCAACGTCTCCACGGGCTTCCTGCCCTATCTAGCCGGGGACGCGACCGGGCAGCCGCCTGCTGGCCCCCTGCCGCCGATCAACACGAACAACAGCCTCGACTTCATCACCGGCGTCGTCGTCGACAACCCGCCCTTCCTCAAAAACTTCGGCGACGTCCAGACCGACGTCGCCGCGAGCTACGCGCCGGGTGCCGTCGCGAACGCGACCTTCGTCGGCGCGAACCCGCGCAACAATCTGCGTCTCGAGGGCACGTATGCCGCCGTCGAGATGGAGAGCGGCGGTGGCGGTGGGAGCGGCAATTGGACGACGGTTCGCACGGACCAGGACTGGGAGTTGGTGTACGAGTGGACGCGCACGAGCGAGGTGCTGGGCACCAGCCAGGTGACGATTAGCTGGGAGATCCCGAGCGACGGCAGCATCGCGTCGGGCTCGTATCGGCTGCGGTACTATGGCGATTCGAAGGCGCTGAGTGGGACGATTACGCCGTTTACGGGCGTAAGTGGGTCGTTTACGGTTGGGTCGTGAGCGTGGGGTTTGAGGGGGGGGGGAAGGAGAGGTTCGGTAAGAGCGGTAGAATGGGTTCTGTCGAGTGATTCCATGCGCGATGGCAAAGGGACGCTGTATATACTTCTGTAAATGGGATAAGGTGTAATGCGACAATACGTTGTTCATGCTTACTGGAGCCTTGAATACGTGTGCACGGGTATCTCCATAAGGTAGCGCTGTCTTCCCGGTATCATAAGGTGTTCGGCCTTTCCTCGATCTCTGCTGCCATTTGAACGACGTGTAACAATCAGCGTCCTGCCCTGGTCCCGATGATCGTTGACTTGAGTCTAATAAGACGAGGATTCAGGGCGGCCATCGGCGGACCCCGTAACGGTGGGAAAAGTTCGCCTAATATGCTGACGTCTAAGAAAGCTCGTCTGGTACCATGACGCTGGATCCTTTTTGATACTGGAGGTTAGGCGACGTATTAAGACTTGCAATTTCCGCGGAAGACATCCTTATCGTATTAGTAAAAAGGTAAAATGTGGTTTAGAGAACGAATAGCATTTTCAACTGATGTTTCGAAGATGCGGTATCCTTGATAGACCTTCATATCTGTTCTTGCCTGATTTGTGAGCGATTTCAGTGAGGCGTGGGATGCCAAATCCGAGATAGCAACGGCAATGGAGAAGCCTCGGCCGAAGATGTGAAAGCTGCAATTCCACCAATTGTCCTGATCCCGTTCTGGTGGTCGTTCCGATAGCGCTGTCAATACGGAACCAATCGTGAGCGTCCAGGAATCTTGACCGGTCGCAGAGGCTCTCGATTGGAAAGGACGATTGGATGTCTCCTGGCCGTCTACCGGCGGAAGATAGGCCCGATGCAAGGAGAGATAAAGAGGCAAAACGGACACCTTCAAGACGAATCTCATGGACTCAGACCGCGAGGCGATAGTGTCTGTCGATTATATCCAGGATGTTAAGCCTCATTCAACGATTAGTTCTCATGATATTTCATGCGACAGGCTGATCTGAGTAAGATTTTGCGGTGAAGACTTTGCCGGTTGGTGGCGAAGACGAGAGCGTGCTGGGTTCCATGCCATTGGCTGTTTTCCTGATAGGGAGTCGTCTGCATTGTGAGTTCCCGATGTATACCGCGTGACTTCGAGTTCCTCGAGATCGAACCAGTATAATTTTCGAGCAATGGGAGAACTTGGAGTCAGACGATAGCCTAATGTTTTCCTCGTCGCCAATCAGGTCGAGCGTGTTTTCTTGACCAATGCAAGACTGCCGTTATTATCCGCCATACGCCTTTTTTCACCACTAGGAGATACCGGACTGGTGCCCACGTGCCGACATATCCCACCTTATTTCAGCCCTATCTTATCCCTGGCCTTTCAACGGCAGTTCATCGCCAGACACACGAGAAAAGCGTCGCCAGCTCAGCCTCGGAAAGTGTAGAGAAAAAAGTCTTTTTCTTTTCTGAGAAACACAGCGGGAAGAATTGCCGAAGGCGCGCAAGCCAGCGTAGCAACTAGGATGATCTCAGTAGCGTCCATTCCTTTGAGCAGACCAGGACCAGAAAGGCGCCGACGGGCGCTTCAGGCGGTGATTGAGCAGGTTACACGGATCGTGCCGAGCCTGCTGTCAATAAGCCCGTCACCGACTCGCCTCCAGAAGAAACAAAGCTAGGCATCTTCCGAGTCCACTCCTCCGTACTCAGCAGAAGCAAAGCGGCGAATCGGCCTGCTTAATACGTTGGATTAATGAGTGGTACGAAAAAAGCGCTGTGTTCTTCCAGAAGGTTCTGATATAGCGGGGGTCCCATTGGTCGTTGCACCAGCCTCCGAGATAATACCTAATTCCCTAGGAGAAGATTTGGACGGAGTTATCGTTTCGGAAAGGCAGAAGAGTGTAAGTCCTGTTTCAGAAGATCGAGAACAAAGGTGGAAGAGATCTGCAGAATATATGGCTTGGAGAGTGCTCGTCTTGAGGCTTCTTGGCTCAAGGCACAAGGCTTGCTAGCGAAAAAAGCCGACGAAACCTCCCGAATATGAGAAGCCATCGTGTTCCCTATATTAAAATGCACGGCCGCCTTTTAGACGGACTCGAGAAGGGGTCAATGGCGTGAGAGTCCGGCATTGGCCGCCGGTGGGATGCGATGGGTGGATAGCCAGGGGTCCCCCGGTTGTTGACGTTAGACTCGTCAGTCTATCACAACTCTTGGGGACGCTGCAAATCGCTCGCAAAGTAAGAACTAAAGCTGCAATGGCGATCCGGGCGATTTTGAGTCGCATTCTAGATCGTCCAGCTCATCCATCTGGTACTGCCTTCTTTTGCCCGCAATCCGGGTTCTCGGAAGCGAAAAATGAGGCGAACTCACATGCCTGCTTCGCCTAACCTTCATTACTGCCCAACGATGCCCTTAGCAGCGCCAGGACCCAACGTGAGAGATGGTGCTTCCCACGCGGGCCCGAGCTGCTGGAGAGCTAAGTGTTTTAGGACAAACAAGATATATAGAAACTCAGCCAGTGGCATTAATGATCTGCCCAAAGCTGGAGGCGCCCCATGCCATTCAGCGTACTTGGCTCTCGTCTCCCTTTCAATCGTCTTCCACGTTTGATAGAAGTCTGCTAAAGGCGACTCGATGAGCGCGAAGTGTGGTCATCCATGGCCTCAGTACCGCAAAGCTATTTCGTGTCCGGCTATGGCATATCCAGATACGTAATCCAGAGCCAGATTCGCTACTATTGTGGGCCAGGATCCTTTGCAAGACCCTATACACTGCACGTAAGTCTTCGAGAATCTCGACATGCAACATGGCATTGGTGGGGCTCGGCTCATGTATGACATAGGGTCGTGACGGTTTCCTTATCACCACGTCCGGTCCCCCGTTGACAAAGGTGTCTTTCTACCGCGCTGAAAAGTCTCGCAGACAGTGCTGACTACATGATTGATAGGAACAACTCGAAGACATCAGGAGAGCATCCAGGGCTTACGAAGAACAACAAGCAGCCCGGGCCAACGAGGCGGAAGATCCTGATCAGCCAATTGTTGTCGACGGAGGTCAACGGACCCGCAAGGGTGGGAGTCGATGATTTGATCCATCTTCCTTTTGACTCGGTCTCTGGGCAACTTCGAGAGCTCTACATCCACCGCTCTCTGTAAAAAGTTAGAGCACGCATTCTGGCGGCAGTCATCCGGCAGCAAGCTTGATTTACGGGTCGGTAACGGCGTTTGAGAAAAGAAAACCCTCTAGCCTCCCATTTGATTGGATAAAAAGCCAGGAGGTCTTTTGCAGTAATTTTGCCAGGTTTGGTCCAAAGGATCTTTGTGCCTGCGGCTTATCCATCTCTGCTGTTGTCATGTTCGGAGTCTCGGATCGTCAGGGATTGTTTGGAGTTGGGAAAACGGCGGCCATCTTTACCATCTTGTACCTAGTGAAGTCCCTTTGTACCTCTCCTCTCGCAGAGCCGCGCATTTGTAGCAGATAGATTAACCGTATACTTAAGCGTCAGAGTAAAACACCCATCGCGATAATTCTACGCTCATCCTTTTCTCGACCTCCACCGCACCTCCAGCGGTGTCGCTTTGTAAGGCTTCGACTCACGAAGATACATAGGTAGGGACACCGTGGAAATTTGCCCTCTAGCGCCGTCCGTCAGTTCGCTGTAAGCTTTGAAGTTGAGATTGGTCTATCTCGTTGTTGCGTATTGTCCGACTTCAGTCTTGAACGATATTGAGTTCCCTGCGAACGTGGCTCATCGGAATCAATCTTCAGAAAAGAGAAGCGAGCACATCATGACCTTTCAAGCTCTGCCAGTGGAAAAGGATGACTGGCCCGAACTTGTCACGATTTCACGACACGCCTGGGTCGGCGATCCCGTTTGGAACTGTCTCTATCCTCACCTAGACACCCCAGAAGGCAGATCTCAGGCTGTGACTCGGCTCTCTGGGTCATTCAACCAATATCCGATGATGCAATGGATCAAAATTGTCGATCAGAGCTCTGGTACTATCGCGGGTGCAGCTTGCTGGCTTTCCTTCTCTGACGACCCTTACAGCCCAGACAAAGCGGGCAAAGGGGTAAACCAATTCAGGAAGGGAGACTGGCTCGGCGGCGAAGATGACCCGACAAGACAATTCTTCGAATTCTTCTATAATGAGAAGAGAGTCAGGCGCCGGGACTTTGATGAAATACGAAGGCCCCATAATTGTATGTCAGAGCTCTGGGAATCAGTCAGTTGTGGGCTCTACCACTGACCAGAAGCCCATGTAAAAAGATCTACAAGTCCTTTACACGAATCCAGCGTACCGCAGACGCGGTGTAGCAAGCATTGCTTTGCAATGGGGCCTTTCGCGGGCCGACGAAAAGCGTGTGCCATGCTTCCTAGAAGCTAATCGGCTAGCTTACGACTCTGGCATCTATCACCGTCATGGGTTCTATGATCTTGCGGCCATGGAGTTCAAAGATGAACGACCGCAAGAGCGACAGTCTAAGTTTCCACACGTCTGGCAAATAATTATGGTTCGGCCAGCAAAGGGAGAAGCTGCAATACAGAGACAAGGAGATCAGTATCATGGATTTCCGTAGACATCATCTAGCGGCCACAGGAATTGAGACACCGCGTCGAATGCAATCTCTTTTGTTATGCACGCAGAAAGAAGCAGCAACAGCATGCTAGAGCATCATCCCAGTGCTGTCCCTTTAGCAAAACCATGCTCAAATCCACAACCTTAGCCATGCTCGCCCTTACGTCACAATTACAAAGTTACAAAATAGGTACCCCATCCCGGATCAGGCGCCTGCCGCCAGATGAACTACCTTGCCTTGTCGCTTTCTTCCGAGATCATTTCTAGTGTAACCCTTACTAAAGATTTTACAACTTGTAAGGCCGTCTTATTCAAACGTCATCACCTTGATCAGAATCCTCGACCACCGCCGTGATTCTCCAATTCCCGCGCACTCTTCCAGTTCGCACGCGCTCTTCGATCGTGATCTTCCACATCGCGCGGCAGAGCTCGTAGTACATTAGTGTACCTCCTCTCGCCAATTCCGTATTCATCTCCTTCTCCAGCTCGAGTTTGAGGAGCTTGCGCTGGGCATACTGCTTAATTTCCTCCATAAGGAGTTTGTGGGAAATGCGAGGAAAGAATTCAACAATGGCGTTTTTCTCGCGCAACAAGTGGCGACGATTTGCTTCCTTGGTGGAGCGGGATAATATGTCGTTCACTGTTGCGCGTCAGTTAGAGCATCGGAGTTGTGACATGCACACTGATTCCGTTTTTCGACTGTGCACTCCGCCCAGGCAACATCTCATAGCAAATACCGGCTGGGGGTCCACCCATCTGGATTCTAGCAATCAGGATTATAAACAAAAAAGACAAGAGATTAATATCAACTATAGCCTGTAGCTGTGAAATTAGGACAGTGGGCACTCTAATAAAGTGTCCCACTGGTCCTGTCACTGACATACTCAATGGAAGCGCATAACCGAAAAACGGAAAATAAAAAAGTATTTTAGTGACTTACGCCAAAGGACGACCGCACCACCACATTCGAGAGGCGGATTATTTACCAATTTCTTCGCTGCTGTTTCGCTTGGCACTTCTTTCATGTCCCAGGTCATGCTGTTTAGAACGACATGTCGTCTTTCGTCTGTTCCCCTGTCTTGAGTTTCGCCACTGAAAGTGCTTCCGAGTGGCGGCCAAGAGTGCCTTGACGCGTCCGGATAAGCAGCAAGGCAGCGAGCACGATTTGAGAGGTTGCTGTCATCGTCCGTGGTATGAGGAAAAAAGTAAAAGGCAAGTTTGGCGCGTAGAAGCAGGATGTCCTGGCCCACGGGCATCCTTACTGGATTTCAGCACTGAGGATAGAAAGCGCTCGTTTGAATAGATATTCGCGAGGCCGGGATAGATGAACAGTGGGGAAGGTCGAATTGGATGTTTTGAAGACGCGAGAGAGAAGTAGAGTTTTTTTTGTTTTGTTTTTGTCGCCTGACTTACAAGAAGATAAATAAAATGGTGAATGAAGAAAGCAACCTGAACGCAGCAATGCGCGTCACCAGTCATCACACGTGTGGGAACCCGACACCGAGGAAATCGCAACTGGAGCAAACGCCCTCTCCCAAGAATTATTTCACCAAAAAGCCTTGGAACGCGTGATCACATTTCGACAGCCCGTAACTTTTTCCTTCGCTCCTCTCGCTCCTAATAGCTCCCGACGTCTGCTGCCTTCGCCTCATCACGCCTTTCCTTCCTACGTACGTAGATCCTCTCCTGGCTCCTTGCATTGAAATGCCTTCTCCGCGCGTTCATTTTCTCCTGGACCTTTGCGAAATAGCCCGAAAGATCCGAATATTGGCGTTCGATGTCTAAACTAAATTTTATGTATCGGCATGTTAACTCAAAGATCGCAGTCGTAAAATCGGGACTTGGTAAAACGTGCTCCAATTTCGGTAGAGCAAAGCTGAATTCATTTTGAATAAATATTAATAACAGCAAATATTCAAAAGATATTAAGCAAAAAGCTGAGTAAAAAGTCTAATAAAAGATTTGTTGATATCAAGAAATGGATCCAAGAATGTATCTTTATGTGATTTTGGTGGCCAATGGAGAACGAGAAGAATGATTTCAGTTCCATATGACCCATACGGAAATGCAGAAGAATTAATCTACTCTTCACCATTTTGGAGAGATGGTCAAAGAATGCAGATATAGACATTGTAATACGCTCTGACGTTGTGGAAGGGAATCATATTCATAATAGTTACCAAAATAATGATATAATTCAGAAGATAACGCCAGATTAGCGCGATGATATCAGCGGGTCGCCATCGTTGAAGTGTGCAGCATATGTTGCTGAAGTGCGTGTGATGAGAGAGAAGTTGGGGTGAAAGGAGGATCGAAGAGGATAAGTTGTGCGCCGTTGGTCGCCTCTACGTCTCTCGGTTGTGCACTAATTACTGCCTTAGATTGGGAGGCCCAATCGGTATTCGCTACGCTCCGTGCTCTGTCAGCTATGCGTGTTGCACAGACAGAAATTGGAATGAGTGTAGAAGCGATAGGGAGGAGAAATCGTTATGAGGGCAAACGCTTTCTCGCAAGAGTTATTTCGCCAAGAAGCCTTGGAACGCTTTGTGCTCAATGACTACATTGCCGACAGCCTTTAGCTTTTTCCTTCCTTCTTTTTGCTTCTCTAAAAGCTTCCGACGCCTACTGACGTCACTCGCGTGTAATTTTTGTAGCACGTCCTTCCGAAACGGTTTGATAGTCTCGCGAGCGACGATACGGCGCCCGGCCCGAGATTGGATAACGACTTCGTACATTTGCCTTTCCACGTGTTCCTTGAACTTCGAAACCCAAGATCGGCCTATCCGCTCTACTTCTACGTGATATCGAAAATGGTCAGCGCTTATTTCCATTCGCAGGGAGACTATGCGAAAGGTACTCACGACTGTTGTGGACGACACGAGCAACAGCGTCGACTGGCTCTTTATTGACCAACAATTGCAATTTGACAATATTCGATCGTCGCCATCCAGCATCCTCGTAGTCCAGCGAAGCATAACCCTTCGTAGCGCCCTTCAGCTTCCCAAAGAAATCGTCAACGAGCTGAGCAAGCGGTAGGTCATATTTGAGGATAACCTGCGTGGCAGTAAAGAAAGAAAGCTCCTTTTGTTCGCCTCTGTTTGCTTCGCAGAGGACGATAACTTGCCCCAGGTACTCCTCTGGTAAGGTTATGGTTGCAGTAACGTAAGGCTCCTGAAGCTCCGCGACCCGGAGGTGCTGCGTATCGGTATCCGGAAACAAATTAGGGTTCTCGATTATTTCTTCTTTTCCATCATTATATAAAACTTTGAAGGGCACAGAGGGTGGCGTAATGATGATACTCGCTCCATGCTCTTGTCTCAGGCGATCCTCGAAAACCGAACAATGAAGCGTACCTAGGAAACCCAGTCTCCATCCAGCACCAAGAGCCTCAGAGGATTCTTTGTGCACAGTGACACTACGATCGTTAAGCATAACCTGGTTGATGCTATCCTCTAGGTGCTGATAGTCATTCTGATCGACCGGGAAGGCTGCAACGAAGACCATAGACTTTGGCTCTTCAAACCCCGGCAAAAGCTCTACCTTTCTCTCGGATCCGACAGTTGTGTACGTATCGCCGACTTTCGCTTCTTGGATCCTCTTCATGCCTGGATTGAAGAGGATATAACCGACCTGACCGGCTCGGAGAACGGATTGTGGAGTCTGATCCGGATACATGATGCCGACTTCGCCAACAATATACTTCAGTCCTGTAACAAGGGACGTGACCTGGTCTCCAGCCCTGACCTGGCCATCAAATATCCTCACCAGCAGGATGACCCCTTTGTAGTTGGAGTACCAGGGATCCACCAGAAGCAGTCTCAATGGCTTGCTGCTCTCGCCCTGGGGAGCCGGTATCTGCTCAATTACAGCGGGCAAAACACTCCGAACATTGCGTCCAGTCTTTGCGCTTACCAGGATTGCGTTCTTCGGTTCCAGCTCAAATGTATTTTGCATTTGTTCGAGCGCTCGATCCGGATCCGCAGATGGCAAGTCTACTTTATTGACCACCGGCACCAACTTCAATCCCTGCGAAAAAGCCAGGTAGAAATTCGCTACAGTCTGCGCTTGAACGCCCTGGCTCGCATCGACCAGTAGCAGAGCGCCACCACAGCTGGCATAACTTCTTGACACCTCGGCTCGGAAGTCCACATGTCCAGGTGTATCGACAAGGTGTAAAAGATAGTCCTCACCCTTGTGCTTGTGTATCATGCTACAGGTCTGCGCCTTCACCGTGATGCCCCTTTCACGCTCCACATCAAGCTTGTCAAGGATCTGGGCCTTTGCACCACCCGGCTCAATGGTACCAGTGAGCTCCAGGAGGCGGTCTGAGAGAGTAGATTTGCCATGATCGACGTGAGCAACTATACAAAAGTTACGGAACCGAGAAATGGGGATTGCAGCAATTCGTTTTTCAAGGTCTGTGTGTGGTTGGGGAGGTTGAGCGCGCAAGGTAGAGGTCAAGTGGAAGGATCGTCGTAGTAAACGGGAGAGCCCAGTAACAGAATGAGACGGTTTCACGACCGGGCGCCGTAAAGCATCAAAAGGCGCATGTGTGACAAAACGGCATTGTCGCATGAGTGCGTTGATAGTCACATAGTGTGAAGGAAGCACTGGAAGGTCGAGGTCGGGCAGCCTGGCAAAGATCTTCCAAACGAGAGGAGCACCAATCGGAGGCCGTCTTAGCCGGACGTTAACCTGCCAACCCAAATGTAAACGAACCTATTCTTTCCCCACGAACTTCCTACTATCACGAACCGATACGATAATTCCTATTCAGTTCGCTTGCTCAAAATGTCGGGAGACAAAGAAAAAGATAAAGCGAAGACCCATAAGCTCTCGTTAAGAGGTATTCGACTCCCATATTTTTCGTCAACCCGCACTTTCTAACAATAAGATAGGGTCTTCGAAAACCGTCGCCGAATTTTTTGAATACTCAATCAATACCATATTGTAGGGCCATCAAAGGCGGGGAATGAGGCGATATGACTGACACGCACCCAGATTTCAGCGTGGCGTCTACCCAGCCGAAGATTTCACAGCGTAAGTGCAACAGGATCCGAACTTCTCCACGACCAAAGCTAAGCTAAGCTAACAAACCTACAGCGTAAAGAAATATGGCCTCAACATGCTGGGTACGGACCACCCCGTTTTCCCACACAAGGAACTGCAAATTGACAAAAAGCTATCCAGTCTCTTCCGATGACCAAGTCAAAGCATACATCAAGAAAATCATGTCCCAGCTCAACAAATGGATGATCGGCGGCAAAGTCTCCAAGCTCGTCGTCGTCATCACGAGCAAGGACACCGGCGCGCACGTCGAGCGCTGGCAATTCGACGTCCAGCTGCTCGGCAGCCCCAGCTCAACCAAATCCTCCTCCCAACGCCAATCGTCAGGAAAACAAACAGCAGGCGGCGACAAGGAAAATCAAGCATCCACCTCGGCGACGACCACCACGCCCGAGAAATCCGAAAAGGAGATCCACGACGAGATCCAGAGCATCTTCCGCCAGATCACGGCCTCCGTGACGTTCCTGCCGATGCTGGACGGCAACTGCACCTTCAACGTGCTGGTCTATGCGGATGCAGACTCGGAGGTGCCGATGGAGTGGGGGGACAGCGATGCGAAGGAGATTGAGAATGGGGAGAAGGTGCAGTTGCGGAGTTTTAGTACGAGTAGTCATCGGGTGGATACGTTGGTGAGCTATAGGTATGTGTTTGATATCTTAGGTGTCATCGTTGACTTTGGAGGGCTGACATAATTTGTAAAGGTTGGCGGAGTAAGATGCTATAGCGCAGAGATGGACCTCGATCGTTTTTTGTTGTGCATGGGGTTGGACTTTGATATTTGGGAGGCGTTGGAGCTCAGAGTCAGATCTTGTGCGTTTTTCGGGCCTCTTCGGGTTCTAGTTCACTGTTCTCGGGCTTTTCATTATGGAAGATCAATTTTTGTGTTACGTTGAATCCAATGTACATGATTGCTTCAGAAGGTATTAAACATTGAGTCTATATCTAATGAGTGACATGAAGACCACATGACTCTATTCAGATGCCGGACGATGCGGGTCCAATCGATCTGTACCATCCTCCCAACAGAACCCCAGGGTATGTAATGATTGAATAAACGCCTTCGCTCTATCCATTGGAATTTGCATGAACACATGAGAAGTCATCCTGACCAGCCTGTCCCATTGTGACCTCACCTGAGTGCGAAGAAATCTATTACCCGAGATTAAAAAAAAGTATGTATGAACACAGCCTTCTTAAATACAGAAAGACCCGGGCGTTGCTTGCGCGATTTGTCTACCACGTGAACAACATGAGATTCGGGTTCAGCACAATAGGTAGGAAGAAATGGGACACGACGATTGTGCTTAGCGGCCAGATAGCGACAAGCAGGTCGATTCTCCACATGACTGGCACAAAGTGCGAAAGGACGATCATCATCGCAGCTGCAATGAAGCATGCAGCGAATGTGCCTCGGAATTTCTTCATAACCTTGGGTACTTCCTTGAAGAAGGTCGAGTTCTCGACTTCCTTGGCCGTGGCACCCCACTGCATGTCGATGCTGAACATGTGCGAGAGAATAGCTTGTGAGACATGCACGGAGATACCGCCAAGGAAGATGGTGAGCAGAGGAATCCAGGTGAAGTTTTCGATGATGGCGCTGATGAGACCGCGTTCCGAGATACGGTACCTTAGGACAGCGAGGGAAATGTTACCAAGAGCTGTGAAGACGATGATGATCGCGAAGTAGACCTTGAAACTGTCGAGGTAGTAATGGTCGTAGAAACCATTCATCCAGCCGACGAGGAAGTAATTCATGAGGGTCAAGAGCCAGGCAGATCCGATGGCATAGTAGGTACCGACGTAGGACATGATCGTGAACTTGGAAGGAAGAGGCATGTTGGAAGACACGAAGCGGCGGAAAAGAGGAGTGAATGGTCCATGACGGAACCAGTCCTTTAGCGGCCAGAAGATAAGCTCGTTGCAACCGTAGGCGTATTTCTCCCATCGAGAAAGCTCGTCATAGACAGTAAGGGAGACACCTTCCTTGAATCCTTGACCGGCGTAAGCACCGAGACGGACGACGTATCCATTAGTTTGCAAACGGAGAGCCATGTCGAAATCCTCAGACACAGTAGCTTCAGACCAGAATTTCTCGCGATTGTCTTCCTTGTCGTCGTAGCCAATAGACTGGACAGCAGACCAACGAAGAAAGGCGTTGTGGCCGACGAAGGGTGCAACGTCACCATTTGCGACAGCGTAACGAATTTGAGTGTAGACCAAATCGGTGAAAAACGTAATGCCCTTCTCGAAAAAGCTGTCCGTGACATTCATGACACCAGACGAGAACTGGATGATGGCAACCTGAGGGGATTGCTCCATCTCGCTCACGGCATCCAAGAAGCAGTCAGTCGGGACACGAGTATCAGAGTCAATGAGCAGAATGTATTCGCCGATGCGGATGTTGCCATCAGCCCAGGTGCGACCATCGTCTTCAGAGACGACTTCAGCGAGAACGTTGCGATAGGCCTCGGCTTCGTTCTCGTTGTTCCAGTGTTCGGGGCGTTCAATGGCGTTGAGCTTCTCTTCGACACGGTTGCTGACCCACAAGGCATAGTTCATGTTGGAAGCTTTCTTGAATTTACCCCGACGGATGAATTGTCGTTCGCCCTCGGCAGGCTTGGGATTGTGCTTGGGCCGTGCAACCCATCCGATATTGTGCTCGTCGTAAAAGTCCATTCGCTGGCGGGCCTCATCTTCAGAAATGAGTTGCATACCATCGTCGTTCACAAAGATGTTGGCAGTCCCGCCTTGCATTTCGTACGTGGAGATGGCGGCCTTGATCGAGCGAATAGTGGGTTCAATGACAGCGGCGAGACCTTCCTTGTAGACGGGCATCTGGATCGTGAGATGTGGGAGGGTACCATTGTCGGATTGGAGACGTCGAGGTGCCTTTCCAGAATAGAATTTGGAGTTCTCGTTCATTTGCTTAACAGGTCCAACGAGTTGTGCCACGTTACCAACAAGCGCTTGGAAAAAGAAGAAAGCCAACCAAACTTGGATTGGCATAGCGATAATCAGAGCACAGCGAATGTAGGTGTGATCCACAAATGTTTCGACACCAATTTGCCTGATACCAGAACCCATGGCAGCGATGCAAAGGAAAAGAGCGAGGGATGTCAAAAGCGGTTGCCAAAGCACGATTCGGCGCTTGTCCTGAGAAACGCCTTGTTCTGAGTCTTCATCGTCGACCTCGTTGATCATCACACTTGGGGGCTTTGTTCCGGCTTTCTCGTCTTCCTCGGTGGCCCATATCATGTCCATGAGTTGTTGCTCGATGTTCTTGGTCCGCTCCAGGATATGTCTTGGCTCATCATCCCACACGATCAATACGCCACGATCAGCGATGAAGGCGGCAAATTGATGCTTTTGGCAGCGAGGTAACCAACTGATGTCTGGGAGCACCTGCAGACGGAGACCCTCGCGAAGAGGCACATATGACTGAGTGTTGTGGTGGAGGAACAACTTGATGACACGGGTGCTGACGGTGAGAGCACACTGAATCAGGTCAGAGATTGGATAGAATTGACTGCTGGGAAGGTTGCTGAACTTACCCTGACATTGAGTGCGCTGATGGCATCGAAGAATCCGCCTTCGATTTGAGTGAGCTCGGAGGGACATGCGGTATACTGACCCCGACCCTTCTTGAGAACAACACCCTCGTCGTCGGCACCAGAGGTCCAGAGTCTTTCCAGTTGCTGTTGGTACAAATGAGCAACGACGACGTTACACTTGATGTCGTTCATCTCATCGGAAGGGTACATCGATGCCGGTCGTGAACCGGGCTGAGAAGCGTATGGGCTCATTCCGGGCGTCTGTCCCGGCGAGAATGGGAACTTGGGCGTGGAAACATCCTGCATGGCGACTTCTGCCGGCTGGGATTTCTCTGCGTCCTTTGATGCCTTAACCTTCTTGCTCTTTGCCTCCTTGGAAGGAGCAAAGTACCCCTTGAGGAAACCCATGATGGATTTGGTCAGGTGATTGGGTGGGATTGAAATCTGTACGAATATAAAGAGTATGAATGAAGGATATTAGAATTCTTGCAACAATTGAGGAGGTAAAGCGAGCGAAGAGGCCTCCTTGTCAATGCCGACTGCAAGATTGATCAATGCTCGTCACAGCTATATGCTGTTTGGACGATGAGATGCAGCACCGACAGAAGAGGTAAGGCAAACGAAGAGCCTTGCACCCCCGAGGTGTGAGCGACAGACGAAAGTGAGAAGCTGTAGGGAGAGAAAGACACCATCCAGGGCCTCACCAAAGTTATAAAAGGATTACAAGGACTACAGTGTTAGATCTGGGCCGAGCGGCCAGGCAGTTGATAGTGGTCTAGAAACTCACCAACGAAAGGCATTGCAAGCGAACTTGGAACAAAAGCACACCAGCTCCACTACGACGATCCTAGATACCGATAAAACTTGCGGCGGGTACCCAAAAGAGACGACAGCTTTACGAAAGGAACCAAGCGCCACGCATGGGCCCGGGAGATTTGCTCATCTGTACAGGGGATGCGGCCAAGGAACACCCTGCTTAGAGTTAAGCTATTGATACCACCCCGGCCTATCCTTGTCCCAGAAGGTGCCAAAATTCAATAGCTGCGGGAAAAGTCAGGGGGTGCCCCCAGGGCGAGCCCCCGACGCTTACCTTCCGGGATCGTGAGCGCGATAAACAGTTCAGCGGAAGCGACGGTCGCCGACGCGACCAGCCAGCAGATCCAGAATTTCTCATGCGAACTATTTTCCTTTCCTGTCTGAAGCACGACATTGGATTTGGGTTGATGCTCGTGGGCTGAGAACAGCAGTGGAGGTTATGCAGTCGACATCTCATGACGTTGAGGTGGCACGGCAATCATGTTTCTCCGCTGTCTACCATAGATCGCGAGACCGTTGGGCTCCAACCCTCGTAGTACCTTCCGACTTGATTCGTATGGCGATGCCAATCTTGCCAATCAACCGGACGGTGAGCTTGGCATGTCTGGCCTACAAAGCAAAACACCTTAAAACTACTGGCGTGGAGGAGCCCTGATTTTTCAGTGTGGTGTGCGAGCCGGTCATGCTGAATTAGAGGGCAATCATTGAGTGCCAGCGTGGGAGAGGTTCAAATCAACGGCCCGCGTTTGCTAGTGCCGGCACCGAGCACGCCAAGAGCGCTCGCTGTTTGGAGGTTGAGGCGGTTGCCTGTGAAGGATCTGCGAAAACATAGTACAAGAGTGGAAAAGCTTCGAAAGCTTGGACACGGCGGAAAGCTACTGAATCGGGTCAAGCATACATTTTTCGAAGGCCGCTCAGAAGATAGCAGATGCAGATGACGCCTCTGTACTAATTGTAGAGGCGGGATACCCACATCCACGAGACAGTCTGCAGCATGCAGAGAACTTCTCAATTGCCGCAGGCGACCTGCTAAAGTGATATGAGGGCGCCATTCCGCCGCAATATGCTATGTGCTGCCGTTTCTCCATGACAAGGAGTGAAGCTCTATTTGGCAAGCCGCCCATCATACGATGTGAGCCACAGAGGGCAGCCTCAAGCGCCGAGGTTTCATTTTGCCAATGTGTGAAACGCGGGATAATCATGTCTTCGTCTCGGCTGTAGGAAAAGTTGGGTTATGCAAACTTGTTGGGGGTCAAGCGGTCGGCGGTGAGTCGATGTCTACGCTGCTAGCAACATGGAGCTTGGAAATACCATATCTTCCTTGCCATCTCTTACTCAGAAATTAGCGGAAGATTGCAAGGCAGACACGCACTTCAACCTTGGAAAATTCCATGAACACCAGCTTATCGCACAATGGACTTATGCAGTGAACAATACTCCGATTGATGCGTTTGCAGCACTTATGCATATGCAATGTGCTGTGTACTATTTTTACAGTAAGCAATACGCTACGGTTCTTAGCCCGTTTCTGCCACAAAACGCCACGCGCCAGGAACCCGCCGTCACTCTGGGAGAGGCGAAAGAAAGTTTGGGATCGCCGCCTAATTTAGCGAATGATGTGCCGTAGTGGCGGCAGCGGTTTTTAAGCCATTAAATTAGCCACTTTCATATGCGTCGGCCGACGGCGTAAAAAGTTTCGAAGGAGAAATTACCATGATATTTCACGGATCCCGTTTAGTGAGAGCAAAAAATCGGGCATTCAAGGTGCCCTGATTGGGGCAATGTCATCGGCCTGCCGCTGATAAGCTGGATTCGCAAGGTTTGCAAGGCCCATGTCCGAGCTGCCACGTTCGAGATTCCATGTAAATCAACTTTACCTGATCCGTCTGGATTTCGACCGATGAGTCCTGTTTTGTCAAGGTTAAGGAGTGGATCCACTCGTATAAACCTAATTGGGATTGTCGAATGCGCCTCTTCTCAGAGAAGGCCTTAGTATCAGCTCTAGAAGTCTGCGCTTCCGAGAATGTAGAAGACTTGAACAGATCAGTCAAGCCGCAATTCAGATCCAAGCATTTTTAAAGTTTAAGAAGCACGAGTCTCTGAGATCGAGATCAGCCGCCATCGCGTGCAGTAAGGAATCTGGACCAAAGCGCAATCCCAGATGGTTTTCAATTTCTTGGGTCAAGATCGCGGCACACGACCTTGAGACAGAGCGTCGGGTCGAAGCTTGTCGGGCCGCTTCGCCGGTGGATCTCCCATTTGGGAGGTGATGAAGACCCGAAGAAAAAATGAATTTGTGCACTCGTATTACCATCCATATTCTCGTGGCGATGGGCGAGTGCTCGTTCCCTGTACATTATGGGCGAAAAAGCAAGCAGTAAACGCCCGAAAGCCCATCGGCCACACCGATCCGGCCGAACATCCGTCACTGATTCACCTGGCCTTCCGAGGCTGCTCGTGATGGTTTCTGATGGATCGAAAAGGGGGAGAGCGACCCAGTGATCAGATCAGCAATCCCATGCGACAGAATTTACTGCGCGGATCCCTCTCCCTGAATTGTGATTTGTCCTTAGCAGCCGTCATCTGCTATCTGACCATACCAAGTACCTATCATCGTATTAGCTTACCAAAGGCAATACTACCTTACTAGCTGTAGTAGTGGAGATGGATCCGTCAACTATAGGTAGGCATCTCCTGCAAAGCTACTGCATTCACCTACAAAGTTGTGCTCGATAGTAGCGACCTGAAAACCTAGCAACCTATTCTTAGAGATGCTCTATCACCTAAGACTTGCTATTGCAAAAAGGACATGCGAGCTGCTTTTGTAACATTCAGTCTTCCAATCATAAAGCCACATTGTAAATGTTTATCCATATGCTCTATTAATCATGATTTCTTCTTGCTTGCCTCTAGTTTGGCTTTTTCCTTTGTGGCTTTCTCACGCCGTTGAATGACTGCCTCGCCTCCTATACCGCCGAACACGAGGCTTACTCCTAGCCATTGCATGCCAGTCAATCTATGACCAAAATACACGACCGAGAGCATCATGGTCATCATTTTCCTGGTCACTGTCACTGTGACCAATAACAACGAGGAAAATCTGGACAACGTGTAAACTGGGATTGGACATTAGCGAAGAAAACACAAACCCAGTACTCCGGAACTCAAAACTCACAAATAAACAGTTGCCCAAAGGCCCCACAGGCCGCAAATCCCAAAACATCCCATCCGACAGCCGGATGCCTCTGCAAGAACGCCCACGCCTGTCCAAACTCCCCCTGGCCCGCCTGCAAATCTAGACCGAGCCACGACCCGAGACCCGTGCTCCCGAGCCACGGGCTCACGAGCAGCCACCCGACCGTCAGCGCGGTGCTCAACGTGTTCATCGCGACCATCATCTGCTGGCTCGTGTAGGACCGGAAGGTGCCGAAGATGTAGTCCTGCGTGCTGTTGGTGAGGCCGTCGAAGAGCAAATTAATGCTCAGCAGGAGCAGGCCCCAGACGCTGCTTCCGCCTTCCCTCACCTTGTGCTTCTTGGAGGTCGTCGGCTGGTGCAGGGTGAAGACGGCGACGCCGGCGGTGACGAGCGCGACGACGGCGTACTTGTAGAGTGGATATCGCTTGCGGAAGACGGAGATGTGGAGCGCCATGACGGGCAGGAGTTTGCAGGACTTGGCGAGGGTGTAGGTGATGTAGTCGACGTGTTTGAGCGAGGCATATCCGAACGGGGATGCGAGAGAGGAGGTGATGGCGACGAGCAGGAGCGGGTAGAGGATATTGCGGGTGGGAAGGATGGGTGGTGGGGTACTGCCGGAGCGGTATGCAGTGACTCGAAGATATATGTAGCCGGCTAGTGCGGCGAGGGAGGATTGTACGGTGTTGAGGAAGATGGAAAATGTAAACTTCTCCGGGAAGCTAGAAGAGCCGTAGCTGGTGGTAGTGATGCGCTCTTGTAGCAAAGCCCACGAAAGACTTGTACTAAATTAGTACAGAGGAGACGTATATCAATAGATGAGACCTTACAATGACATGTATATGCCTCCGACACATATCACAAGCTCTAAAAAGCCTCCCTGGGAGGCCGCTGCAGCTGGTGACGCTGTTTTGACATGGCCATTGGCGAGTTCGTCCATAGTTTTCTTGGTATATCCATTTGTGACTCCGTCCGCCGAATGGTCTTCAGTCTCGGAATGCACCACTCGTCTTTGAGGAGTTGCTTGCTTCGTTCGAGCCATTATTAGATATGATCCCGGTAGCGGAAGCGACAGAAAGAAATTCAGCTCCAGCAAAGACTACACTTAGACAGACAGGTACCGCGAAGATATCCAGATTAAAAAGGAGCGTAGTAGATGACCCCGAAGTCACCTATGGAGGGAGTATTAAAAAAAACTTTGGTGATCTGGCATCTACGAGCGGACCCTGCATGAAGTCAGCCGTAGATGCGGTCGGACTTCATCCCACGGTAAATGGCTAAATGAGTTACCGGGAGATTCTACTCTCGAAACCAATCACAAGGATAGGAATACAAAACTAATAAACAATTTGACATGTCCTACGCAATCCATCATGGAGACTTCCATGGTGTCACCGTGTGATGATGCGAGACTGCTGCATGTGGGCCTTATCGTAAACGCAGTAGAGCTTCCGTTCAATATACCATGGAAGCTGTGCCGGTGCCACTTCTAGGCTGCAGTGACTTTTACTGGCATCGATTGGAGCTTTTCGTACTGCCAATTTTGACCAACAGATCACTAGCACAGTCTCTAGAAAGTCGCGCCACCCTACAGGGTGGAGCAGTAGCTTTGGAGACTGAATAGAGACCCCCGCACCGGTGCAAAGGAGCTTTCCCAGTATCAAATTGTATACATTTTTCTCAATCGTAAGCTATGAAAAGAACTCCCGAAACGACTTGACATGTGTGGATTGAACTGTATTGCTGAAACCTTATTTTTGTAGCACCATTGATATCTTTCACGAAACTTGCCAGGCACAAATGCACAGCAAGCGCCGCGGATTCCGTGAGTTATACCAGGTCCTGAGGCCCCTTAGGAGCTTCCGACAACAATCGAAATCGTGCTCATCTAGCCTTGTTTGGCGAAGGTGTTAATGGCCAAAATCATAGAATCATTGCCGTTCTCATTGGATCTGGCTAGTCCGGGGCACATACCAAGCATGGGTAGATGTCGTCAGTCCTGCAAAGTCCCGAGAGCTTGAAAAGATTTAGGCAATGACCAAACTTCTGCCCAGCCAGTTAAGCGGCTGGGCATATAATTGCTCTTGTCGTGGCTCAATCGATGCTTCCGTGACTGTACCTGCTTGTCCACTGTCACTCTTCTTCTTCAATTCCCCGGGTATACATAATCCTAAGCCAGTTGAGAAGCCTCCGTACTCTGCTACTCACGCGGCTTTGAGCTTCACGAGCTATCACTGCAACTCGATCGGCGCTTCTGCTCTTGCGCATGCTTGCTCGATGTTCTTCTCCTTTTCTTTCAATCCAGTCTTGGTCTCCACATGCTCCGTACTCAGCACGGCCCTGGCAATGAAGACGCTCGAGATAAGCGCGCACGCCGCCGTACACGTGTAGAAGATCCAGACATTCATCAAGCTATCCGCATACGCTTCTTTGACCGCTATTCTCTGCGCTTCATCGTCGACGGTTCCAACGAGAAAAACATTTGCTTCGGCGTTATGGCCGGAGAACGTGTGAATCAGATCTGGCGACAGTCCGGCTGCTTGCAGGACGCTGCTGCGCGTGTCCATGCTGTTTTCGAAAATGACGCCTCCAACCACGACGCTCAAAGAACAGGCGAGATTGCGCACGAAGCCTAGCGTTCCCGTAGCCGTTGCGACGTCGTCCTGCTTCACCATTACCTGCAGAGCAATAAGCGGTGGCTCGAACAACAGTCCCACGCCTATCCCGGCGACTATTTGCAATGCGACGACCGTGGCCAATTTTGAATGTGCGTCCAGCATTATGAGCAGTCCTTCGCCAATCGTGAGAACGACGAGTCCAATTCGTATGATCTCGAGGTATCGCCCGCTTTGGTGGATAATGATTCCGGCGGTGACGCTCATGAATGCTTCGAGGAAGAGCAAAGGAAGGATAAGGACGCCTGAATGAAGGGGCGAGGCTTGTCGGACGGATTGGAAATAGAGGGGAAGGTAGTATTCGGGGCCTATAAATGTCTAGAGATAATTAGTCAGTATGGTTACCTTCGAAAATTTGTTTGGGGGGTGCTCAGAAAAAGCAGTTATGAAACTCACAATGCCGTGAAAGAATGTAACCAGTAGTGTTGAGATATTGGACCGATCACCGAAGATTGTTAGCGGCATTAATGGATAGCGCGCAAGCTTCTTTTCGCTAAAGATGAAGACGATACCCATAAGACTACCGACGATGATCAAGCAGATAACTTGTGGCGACTTCCATGGAAAGACTTCGCCGCCAAAGTTCAAGCCGAGCAATAGCATCAGCGTCAGTCCAAGGATAGATATACTTCCGAACCAGTCAATAGCTTTGATACCGCTAAAAGCTTTAGTTCGAGGGTTGTGGACATCGAGGAATAATAGAACTAGAAAAAAAGCCATCCCGGTGACAGGAAGATTGATCCAGAATATCCAGCGCCACGAAAGCAATTCGGCGAATGTACCTCCAAGGATAGGGCCGATACCTGCTGCCACTGCCCACATGGTCTCGAGGAGCCCTATATATAAGGCTCGACTCCTTGAATAGACGTCAGCTCGCCTGCTATAACTTATACGGAGTGCGGAGTGACTGACCTCATGCTAAAGATATCGGACAAAGTTATGTTGACGAGCTGGATCAGCCCTCCACCTGCGGTACCTTGAAAAGCTCTGCTGATGATAAGTGCGTTCATTGTCTTCGCCGTCCCGCATGCGATGGAGCTAGCAAAGAACCATGCGACCAGTAATAGCAAGATTGGCTTTCGTCCCCAAATATCCGAAATTTTGGACCATATGGGTGCTCCCGCTGCATTGGCGAGTAAGTAGGCGCCGCCGATCCATACGAAGCCGGAAGTTCCATGCAATTGCTTCGATATCGTAGGAAGGGCAGTTGCAATAATGGTCTGGTCGAGAGCCGCAATAAATTGGGATAACTAGATTACAATTTCAGTACGGGTGCGAGCGCATGTTGGACTCTAGGAATTGACGCACATAAAGAGCAACTAAGATTGCCAGTACTCTTGCTTTGCTTCGAATGTTCGGCTGCTCGTCCCATGTACCTGATTGATTTTGAGAAGTGCTTTGGCTATTGGCGGGAGCCAATCCGGCACTATTGTCATGATGTAGAGGACGCTCGTGAGGCACTTCTACAACGTCATCCTTATTCATTGTGCTCATTCTGGGAATCAAAAACTGAAGAATGCAATTGAAAGACGTTGAACGCAATCGCAGACGGGAAAAGAAACAAAGAATTTGGAACGGATTGAAAAGAAATTAATCATTCTGCTCCGCATCGGCAGTGTTGCGTACTTTACACGGGGACCGCCGTTCCATGTGCCATAGGGCGCCGCCCTTTGCCGAAGCCGGGCATTGTGACTCAGTAGGTCTGCCTCTGTTAAAGGCATCGTGGAAGAGTCACTTCGCAAGCCTCATTGGACGCGCTGGTAACGTGGCGGCGGTCATGTAGCATTGACCACGTAGGATAGAATAAGCAAGTGTGTCTAGAAGCGGTGAGGAGCTCGCAATGTTCTTTTGTGGCACAACTCACTATCTTCACATCCTCATCCTTATCGCAATCCTAGTAGAAACCTCGAAAAGAATCTACTTTGAGTTTCAGGTATTATTAAAGTTGTGTGGTAGCGCCAGAGGTGATGATTGGAAGGCGTGCTCCGCAACGTCCCTCAAAGGAAAGGACTTTGGCATTTTCAGGCATTTCCAGCAACTTTGCCAAGGCAAAGCATCAAACCCAAAATATTAGCATGGACTTAGATGGTAAACAGAGAAAAAGATGTCTAACAGCCTTACTTTGTTAGACATTTTCTCAGATTATAGTGTAATAGTCGTAGAAGCTGACCTCAAAACCATGGCTCATGTCCGATGCGTAGCAGTAGTAAACCATCTCTTTGGATCTTCGCTCCAATCAAAGCAAGCAAATGGTATCTACCAAGAACCCAATGCACCCCGCTGCAATGCTGAAAGAGCAATGAGAATATCGATAACAGTACGGATGTCCGATTCTCACGGAGAAAATTCCCCCAAATCCCTACACTATGCATTGAAAGTGTCCTCAAATAGCAGCTCCTTCTTTTTGAAATCCTTTGCTTCTAGATTCAATTCTCTCACCACATTCATCGCCCCAGTGCCCACACCAATGGTCTGACCCATAATAATACATTCGCTCACTCCCTCAATCCGATCCCTCGCGTTGTGAAACGCCGCATCGAATAGATGATCCGGTGTCTTCTCGAAGCTGGCCTGATGGAAGACGCTCTTTCCCATCTTATTCAAGCCGAATCTTGTAATGCCGAGCACATCTCCCTTATACGTCATGACATCGGCCAAAAGCTGCATGTGGCGCGGGTCGATGTCCATGGATCCCATGACGGAGCCAATCTCATCGATGATGGTCTTGCGAGCGGCCTCGATGCCAAGGACGGCTTGGACTTCCTTGACGGAATTGGTCCTGGTACGGCGTCCATCGATGCCTTCGGTATTCATACACTGTTTTAGGCCGTATCCTTCGACGAGGAGACTGATCTCTTCGTATCCTTGTGCGTTGGGTTTATCGTCTTTCTGAATGACGGCGCGACTGGCTTCGGGATAGCCTCGGACGACGATGTTTGGAAGGAGTCGCATCAAGTTTTGCGTTTTGATGAAGTCTTCGTCAAGCTCGCGCTTCGTCAATCGGGCCCGTGACTTAGGATCAGCCTCGCCAGCCGTCGTGTAGACGCGCATTGAACTGTGGTCCCGCACATAGACGCTGTTCTCGGGAAATTTCAATCCCCTTGTTTTAAGAATGGCTTTTCTGATGTCCGTAATCTTGACCTCCAATCCCAAGCGCTTAATCAGATCCAGATCGATACGAAACTGGATGTAACCACCAGTGGGACGCTGCACTTCCTCGATGTAAGACATGATATCCTGGAGATAGGTCTTTTCCACCTTTGCTTTGGCAATACGTGCTGCCATTTCATCCCTGTTGTTGTTCAGAATGCAGGTGATTACTGGCGTGCTGATGAGCTTCGACGCGTTGATGATTTCCTTGATTCGAGGAACACCTTGCGTTATGCTCATACCTGCAACACCAGCAAAATGGAATGTTTTCAAAGTCATCTGGGTACCAGGCTCACCAATCGACTGTGCGCCTACTGCGCCAACAGCGTGACCGGGCTGAACCTTGGCCTTCTCATATTTCGTGAGACACAAGCGAAGAAACTCCTGCAAAGCGTCTTTAGATATTTTGGCAACAGAGTCTGCTACGTGCCGTACTCGATCGTCGTCTCTTCTGTGGATCTCAGAAGCCGTGTCGCCACGACCAAGTCCGACAACTTGACGTAGATCCGAAAGACGGTCAGCTTTCAATCCAACGAACGCTTCAACCTCATCTAAGAATTCTCGAGCACTTTCGTGTTGATCGGTATTGAAGAGATCGTCGTCATGATAATCAAGATCAGCAGCTCGGAGTGACGTCCGTATTAGCTTATCCTTTTCTGGGCGCAGCCCGGTTGCTATTAGCTGCTTCGCTTCAAAAGGCAGCAGACTTGGATGGGCGTTATTCCAGGTCGATGCGATTGCGTGCATGAAAGAGCGTTCAAAATTGACAGGCTTTGCCTTGCCTTCCATATCCACTGGGTCAAGTTTGTCATCACCATACTGAAATTGAACAATACCCGCCGAGGAGTTCCTGACGGTGTGATCATACTGCGCCGAAAGATCCTCCAGTGTTTTCATAAGTCGGCGAGACATGTATCCGGTTTCTGCAGTCTTAACTGCGGTATCCACCAACCCTTCCCTACCAGACATGGCGTGAAAAATGAATTCTGGGGCTGTCAAGCCAGAATAAAAGCTGTTCGCGACAAATCCTTTGGCAGGCGGCCTCTTCGATCGCTTTAGAAAATGGGGGAGAGTGCGGTCTTCAAATCCTTCGATGACACGACTTCCGCCTATGATTTGTTGCCCCACAGCGGCGACCATTTGAGCAACGTTGATATTTGACCCTTTTGCGCCACACTTTGCCATGATCAACGGAGCATTCCACCTGTCCAGCTCTTCTAAGCATTGTGCACCAGCAGACTCACGAATGCCGCTCCAAATGCCTGACGTTTGATTCTCCAGCGTGGTTTCTTCATCGCATCCAGCGTCTCTATCGAGTTTCGAGTTCCTGAACTTTGCAAATAGTTTATCGCACTTGACTTCAGCATCCTGCATCAAATCCTTTTTCCGCGTCAAAAGCCGAGGAGTGGGCCACACATCGTTAATGCCAATGGAAAACCCTTGATTTGTTAGCCATCGGGCTGAAAGTTTTGCCAATCGATTCATTGCTTGCACAGCATAGTCAGGTCCGAAGTCCCGCAACAAGACATAGAACACCGAGTCCTTTTTGCCATCACCAATGGTTGCCTTGTCCATGACACCGCACATGATCTCAGAATTCCGGATTACGAGGTACGCATCATCTTTATTCATATCTGGGAAAGTACCATCCACAGCCTTGTACTGTTTACATGGAGCTTCCATGTTGACGAGGACTTTGGACCTACAGTTGGGTCTCATTAGCACATTCCATATTTGCTTGCCAGTCCAGAGTCTTTCTGGCTTCATGATCGCAGGCGGGGGAATCTCAACTGGAAGGCGCTCTCTTGAATCAGGATCAACGACGCTATTACCATCGAACATGTAGCTGCATATTTGGCAGAATGTTCTTCGATCAAAAAATCTGTCTTTGTTGGTGGACAAATAGGCCGTTGTGATAAAATCCTGGATAGCTGCAATGATTGGCGCACCATTTTTGGGTGTCGCCAAATTGTGTTTCACGCCCATGAGCTCGGCGGCTTCTGCACGCGCTTCTTCGGTTTGAGGTACATGTAAATTCATTTCATCGCCGTCAAAGTCTGCATTGTAAGGTGTGCAAACACATTCATTGAGGCGAAATGTTCTCCAAGGACGGACCTTGACTCTGTGAGCTAGAATGCTGAGCTTGTGTAGAGACGGTTGTCGGTTGAACAGCACAATGTCTCCGTCATTCAAATGTCGCTGGACGATATCTCCAATATCGAGAGAGTTTGCAAATTCTTCCAATTTGTCGTATCCTCCCGGTCTTGAAAAGACATGGAGTGCTTTCCTCTGGCCATTCCTCTGCTCGATATAATTTGCTCCCGGATGGCGTTTTGCACCTTGTTTGACGCAGTTCCGTAACTTATCAATGTTATTGCGTGTGACTTTCTCAGGATATGAAAGTTTGATGGCGACTCGTCTGGGTATGCCCACTTCATCAATGCCCAAGTTTGGATCGGGAGATATGACTGTCCTTCCGGAAAAGTCCACACGCTTTCCGGAGAGGTTCTGACGGAACCTGCCTTGCTTGCCTTTCAGTCGTTGGTTGAAACCGCGAGCGGGTTTCCCAAACCCCCCCTGCTGGGTATTTGAAGCAGCGCCATCAATGTAGATCGCCAGTTGGAGCTGCATAAAGTCCCACTGCTCCATGATGGTTTGGATCGGTTGACCCTTCTCAAGACCTATCTTAATGATATTGCTGATTTGGATGATATCGCCTAATTTGTTCGTGATATCATCCTCCGTACTAGCAGTGTCCTGCTGGACGGATGGCCTGATGCAGACTGGTGGTGCTGGTACATACTGCCAGATAAACATCTCAGGTCTTCCTCCAACAGAATCCATACCAAGGAGTTCACAATCGCTTGACGGTATTCTTCGGAAGAGATTCAGAACTCTCAGCGGGTTCAAGTCGTCCAGGGCTTTCTTCATGTGTCTGTCAAGCTCCGGATTACCGGCTCGAGCTTCCTCAAACGACCTATCGAAGTCCAACTTGCTGGGAGGGGGAACTTTTGACTTGGAATGAGACATGGTGTATGCACGGAATTTCTCGTGTACAAGTTTGAGTGCATGATGGGGCACTTTCCGGATGACACCGTTCACCGTCCCGCAATAGGGACAGGCTTTGCTTTTCTTGCAGTCTGCAGTTACCCGACGTAGTATCATTTTTCGCTGGAGGCTGTCGATGTTCTGTCGGCGCAATTGTCGCAGGTAATTCCTACGGGCATCTTCAGGTAATAGGACTCTCGAACAAGTCTGATAAAGTCAGGCAAAGGCTTCGTTGAATGCGTTGAATTCATCATACCTTGCAGATATCCTGTAGAATCTCAATGACCTTCCCAAAATACCCAATATGAAAAGCTGGAAGGGCAAGTCGGATTCGACCGAAATGACCGTTGCAATCCTTCAGATGCCCACCGCAAGTTTGGCACTTTGCGTCATGCTTCGCAGAGACGCCCATTCTAGCATCGTTTGGTCCATTCTTGGTGAGTCTCCTCTCGGAGCCAACAGTACCCAAGTCATAGATGTTTCGGTCGTTGACTTCCAGAACAGATTGCTTCACGATATCTTGTGTCGAACTGCAAGAGCTGTAAGCAGACTGTGGAGAATGGAGAGCATAGCATCTTACAGAATACCAAATCGAAGTTCTTTGATTCGTTTGGACACTCGATCGAGCACTTGCTCCTTCGGCTTCTCCTCCACTGCCATGATCGAGCTTCGATGGGGTTTAGATGGTGGCTGAGGCGAGCGAGTCCATCCAAGCTAGTTGCAGGCGGAATCGTTCAAAAGAAGAAGTATTAAAGACAGTCTGGTCTTTCCGCGCATCGGCTTTGGTTACAATCTAGGCGGTGATTCACAGCACGATACGAAAGGTGCTGGGAATGGCCAAAAATTCGGTGATTCGGTGCTGAACCCTCGGCAGGGCCCGAGGGGTCCAACTGAGCCCCACCTTCCCGGTACGTGGCTCGTGGCTACCTGATTAGTATACTCCGTACCTTACCCCGGTCTTCCTACTTCATCCGACGACTCCAACCATCTGTCTCACCTGTCCTATTTCCTTATGGTAGGACATGGTTCTACTGTGCGAGGCCCAAGCTGAGTCTGTAGCGTCCTTCGCAAACCACCTGTTCGACGGGATACCCGCTGCGTTGCACCATCTCAACGACTGGTTCCAAGTGAGGGGCCTCTGGAGCACGAAGCTACCTTAGGCATCCAGCCTCGACCTCACACACACGGTCCCCCTCCTCTTCCACGTTCTCCCCCTCCTTCTCTCCTTCTCGCATCTCCTTTACTCGGACTATCGCAGAGCTCTGCCTTCATACTCTACGCTGCATCTTTCTCTTCAGCTCGCTTCACGGTAGCAAAGGTAGCACCGCCGTCCGACTCTCAGCATCAGCCTTGTCTAGGTGGTCCAGTCTCTCCCTCCACGGAGTCACCGGCCGAGTTGCTTGAAGTCGCTTTTTCTTTCAACGATCCCCGCCCAGCCTCAAGACTGAGTCGACAGCTATTGATCGCCCTTTCAGTAATATGTCTGACGCTACTCCGGTCACGGTGCGGCTCGACGCCTTGTCGCAAGAAGAGCCGATTCCCGTTCGAACCTTCAACCTCGCTTATGGGGCTCCGGTACCTATCGGACGTGCATCATCGAGTGAAAGCAAGGGACTTGTGGCAGCTCCTGCTAACGCATACTTCAATTGTCCTGTTGTGTCACGAAAGCATGCCGAGCTTTTTATCAAGCTTGAGAACGGGCACTCCGCCGTCTATATTACGGACGTCGGCTCTATGCATGGTACCTATATCAATGACGTCAAACTCGATAAAGACATTGATCGCGAATTGTGCGACAAAGACGAGCTGATGCTGGGATCTGAGGTTCAGCGTGACGACGAACGCTATCGTCCACGCAAATACGCTGTGAAGCTCAGCCTCGCCGAGCCTTACAAGCAATCGAGTAACGATAAGACTGAAAATATAGAGACTCGCAGTTTCGAAGTTCCAGAATCCACGTCATCCGAGTACGATTCCGACGATTTTGACTCCGAGGCATCATCTTCATCACCCGCCGAGCCATCCTCACCTATTACCAGTACTGGATATCCGAATATTGCCAACAATGAAGACGCTTCAGCGGGTGCGGATGATATTGAGAACGAGTCTGAAGAGGATATGAGCCACTCCAAAGCCAACGGCTCTCAGGAACGCAACGAGAGCAACGTCCCCGACACTTTTGACGACTTTCCTGATCCATCTGAAGATGCAGATCCCTATCAGTCAGACAATTATTCAGATGTTTCGGCACAATCTCCTTCAGCGTCTGGAATTCCTTCTGCGGTTGCAGAGGATGATACATATTCGTACTTGGGACAATCTTCAAAAATGAGTGAGGTGGATTCAGAAGACGAAGACCTGGAACTGGAACTGGAAACGAATTGTCGACCAAACCTTTCCGTGGACTCTGTCCCGGTGGACTTGAGTTCTTCCGTGTTCAATGAAATGCGAACGTCAATTACAGCCAACCAAAAGCACGAAAATGACGCTAAGGCTAGAAAGCCATCCGACTTTCCTCACGTTGAGCCGACCGGCATTCCGCATCCATCAAGTTATCCGCCAGTATACTTGTCATGCCCACCCTCGAATGGTATAAGAATGCCACAGATGCCGCCAATGCAGACCTATCCGGTTCCTAGTGTCACATCTAGATTTCCTCCCTACCCAAGGACACAGGATAACAATCACATGAGCTGTTTCAATTCCGCCTTGCCCAACGGGTTACCACAGGGACCTGGCTCATACATGACGAACAATAATTTCTATCCTCGCGGGTTTAAACCTGTCGATGCTCTTGATCCAACTATGGTGGCACATCAATTCCCGGCTATGCCCGCTCAGATGCTCGGCCTTGACTCCAATGCAAGCTTCTCAGCTGCGCCATATCAAGCCAACCGTTTTGATTCGACTATCTCAACGCCTCATCCAATGAAAGCCTCGCCCTCTAACGATAAGGTCAACAACAACGATAAAGAGAGGACGAGCGCGTCATTCAATCAGACCGCTTGTACAGAGATTTCAGTATATCCTTCTGACGCAAATGACCAGATTAAAGAGACTGAACACAATTCGGGAGTTGCTGAAGGATCTTCCGAGGAGGACACGAAGCAGTCTGATGTTACTGCACAACATCCAGAAAACACAGAGCAGCCAAAAAGCGCTCTTCGTATCTCTGATCTCGTTCATAACCCTGGCACAAAAGACAACAAAACTTCAAATACAGTTGTTGGGACAAAGCGGAAATCATGTGCAATCGTTGACCTTACTGAAGAAAATGCGACCCCCGATACTCATACTCAGCCTGTCGTCTTTCAGACACGGAAGCATCATATCTACCCTGTCCCAGACAAGCTTCGCGCCAATCTAGATTCAAGTCTGGCTAAATCCAGCCACGATGAATTGGATGACTTGAACGCTACTGGCGGCCTCGATAACATTGGCGATCCGCAAGATACTGATGCAGTCAAGCTTGGAACGGAGGATGTCCAAAGCCGTAGTACGGATGCTGCTAAAGTTAAGATTCCCCACCAGGCAGACGCAAGCCAAAAAGTGAAGCCTGTTCGATCAGACCCTAGTCAGGGAATTGAGTCTGGCGAGTCTGCTGCATCCGCTGAAGATGGACCTCCGAGGAAGAGGGCCAAGAAGGATACCGCGTCAGCTGGAAATATTATTCAACCACCATCTAATGGGTCTAGGCTTGGCACCGCCGCCTCAGCAATGTCATGGTTCGCAGTTGGCAGCTTTGCTACCCTCATGATGCTTGCCAACCTGCCTGACACCTGGTTCCAATAGTCGACCTTTCATACCGCAACAAATGGTCGACCAACACTGGCCCCACGGAGTTTATATGAAGGTGTACCCCGGAGCAAGTCAAGTTTACATCGGACACGGCAAGATGAGGGCCTTGGTTTGACATATCGGGGATCCGAGCTTTTCTTGGCCGTGTTTGTTTTCATGGTTCAATGGAGTCAAAGAAGCTAAGATGCTTCTTGACGTATGCTGCAGATGTCTCAACTTGTTTACCACGGAGTCTTGCATATGCTCTTGGGGTACACTGTCACTTTTTTCCCAATACTTTACAGGTATCTGTTGATGGCGTTCCGTGAAGGCGATGAGGAGTTGGCCACGGAGGACTGTCGATACTGTGGTCAGTGACACTCACGAATTGATGTCTATCTAGAGCTCAGATGAGGTTCCCTTTCTAATTTGCTTTTCTTTACTTGCGCGGTAATGCAATGACATTCAACCTATGAGCTAGTCAATCTTGCTTCTCTTCACTCTCGCAACAACACAATGGTATTCCAACTGTGCATTATCTATAAGAGCCAGTCAATCTTGCACCGTGTAGGCAGACTTTCTCATTATTTAAGACGAGCGTGATAACCACCCTCAACACTGAACTCATATCAGATACTTGCCACATTTGCCCCTTAAATTTGCCCCTATTTCCCCCTTCTTACCGACGGACCTCGCCGATTACCGCCACCGTACACTGTGTCCCACACGGGCTCTCTTTAAGCACGCCCCCCGTTGAGAATGGCCACGTCGTCTTCCCAACTACCAATTCTGCGGAACTCGAAGACATGGGCCCAGGTCTCACCAGATACACTTCGGTTGTTGTTCTTGGACACAGGTACATACCTCTGAAACTCGTACGAATTGCAGAACAGGAGAAATCGACAGTGTTACGAGTATGTTAGCTGGACAGGCTCTGTAAGACCGTTCCTCGCTGTCCCCGTTGGTCATGCTCGGAACTATTCCGTGCCACGACCCAATCCAATGAGTCGACGCCGACATCCCAACGCCTTGGAGCTTAGGCCAACGGACAGTTTTTCGGTGCAAGATTGGCGACACTCGTACGATATCTGCCGCATGATACGTAAGTACCTTGGATGCCGGACCCTCATGCAATGCCCCGCACTATGCCATCTCCTACGCATGCACGCGGCCATGTACCATATGCATCGATCGTGCTTACCAGACCAGTGAGTTGGAAGCTGAAGGGGAGCGGCGTAGTGGGATCGAGATCACGTTGCACCGCACAGCAATTCCTTTCTCTCAATCTTGTACCGTGTTCGAATACGAGGTTGTTCACACATCCGTGCTTGATAAGCGTTCAAGCGGTGAGGCGAACAGGAGCCGAAGGAAAAAGAAAATGCAGTATGACCCAGCGAGCAGGCTCTGTCATTGAGGCTTGTCTGAACCACCGGTTTGGGTCCGGGGATAACTCCGTCGTGAGAAATTCATCGGTATTTATACAAAGACTAGACTCTTTGAACATGTCTTGTGTTGGGATGACGTGATATAATACTTACCTGGATGCATTGGTAAGCTCTCGTCTAGCGAAAATTGATAAAAGCATCAAGCTTTGTCATTAGAGGTATTGTCCAGATTGGCACCCTCAATCTCACGGACTACATTGGCAGCCCAGCTAACAGTCACGCAGGGTGCCATCCACGAAGAAAGTATGCAAGCCAATCGCTAATCATCACATACAGGTGGAGGCAGAATCCTCGATATTGAAGGCTGCATGAACTCGAAATTGGCGCAGCGATCAACGGACGTAACTCTACGGTCCTGCAACCCGCTTGACGCTTCTGCCTGAGTCGCAAAGCCCGGGCCCTGTCGGACAGCCACAAGGCAAAGATTCACTCCACTGGCGACGCACGAGCACAGGCGAAGAAATTTCTGTGCCGTTTGTATCCGTAGTCTGATCGGAGAATTCTGTTTCATGATGAAATCGAATTATTGAACAGAATGGCTCTCTTACGAGAATGCCGGTCCTATTCATGGCATAAAATGAGGGAGCTCTTGTATCGCTTGGCTGAATGGCTTGGTTCCCAAAAGCAGATACTGCGGACATGAATGGCGCGAATGGCAAACCTATTCGGTATGTTTGATTCCAGGGCTTATTCAAACGATGAGTCTCTTCACAACTTACATAAACAGTCATTGGTCAAAATCGTTGTGCTGAGTCCTAGGGGTGCACAAACGATGGTAGTTTTTTTGTGGGCTATGCAGAGGAGAGGTTCCCTTCGGCTGAGGAACCTGGTGCTCTCGTAACTTCGAGCAATCCAGGCAATCAGGCGAATTCGACGGAATGTCGATGATTGGCCCTCTCCAGGATGTTCTCGAAGCTCAATTCGGCTCCAGAGCGCGTGCCACGGGGTGCCCCATCTGACGCTTGGTGAGTGGTACTCAGTGAGCCAGCAGTGCAATCATGCAGGCTGTCAAACCCTTTGATACTGCTTTGTTCAAGGGATATAAATTGAGCCTCTTTCCACGAACTTGGCTCAAAAAAATAGGGTTCAAGACGAGTTCTTGATCTTGCGGCCACTGCATCTCTTCTTCACAACCACTATTGGGAGCCATACGAAGCACAACATCGATTTTTGCATTCACCATTCGGTGATCAGGACAAACAATATGGCGTCGGATACTGCAAAACTCAGCGACGCTGCACGACTGCAATCTCGACCCTCCTGCCAACAGCACGGCTGTATTGGTGGAAAACTTGCACAGACCTGCAGTATATGTGCTGGACATCCACGATTGTATGTAAACAGTCAAGACCTTTTCCCCATCAGTACTCTCCTAAGCAGAAGACCAAGACTGAGGCCAATTTCCTTTCTAGTTATCGCGGAGGCAACTGTCAGAATTGCAACGACTCCGGTGTCGTTTTCGTCCCTTGTCCGCAATGTCAGGGCAGCCGCTCCTCTGGCGCTTTGTCCAAGGGTCAATGATCTTCCTCGACGTGATGACGCTTGACGAATAGGTGATGAGGTCGGGAGCGGGGCTAGGCAGGATCTCGATCTGCGAACTGCCGAGCAGGCAGAAGAAAGATGATTGAGGACATGGGTAGACTAAGGCGAGCTGCAGATATTTCGTTGATATCGACGTATCAAGAGGATTGACCACGCAGAAGACCATGCAGGTAGAAACCAGATACGTGTAGTCGCGTGCCCTTTCCGGACGTGCTCAACTCAATAGACGAGGAAACACTCTCTTCTTACTTGTCAAATCTGTCCCTGAGTGACACAATCGAGAAGAGTTCGAGCGTCAATTCGCCTTGGGTTCAGCTGATGCGTCCAGATGTAGCCTCTTGCATCAGCATGCCGCCTCAATGATCCTCCTCAGAATCTCTGTATGGCCGTTGGCTTCACTCACGGCCTTTATGCAGCCGGCCGTTCCCTAACCTTAGTGTGGGGGACCCAAGAATAAGATAGTGTCGATGCAGATGGCGTCGATTGACAAGTCTTGGCGAGGATAGCAGCAGCCACCACTTGAACGCAAGTCGCTATGTCGTTTTTGGGAGAAATCAGCTGTGCAACCATTGACGAACGTCTCCGAGTTTGAATCACGAGACCGTGGGCCCTGCCGACAAGGTACTTCGATTATTCTACGGACCCTGCCGACGAGTACCTCATGGACCCTGCCGATGCTCGTGCTCATCCTGTGTATCCCGAGATCCATTGTCAATAAGTATTCGGCGGCACCAGCGCCTCCGACGCCATTTGGCCCTTGCGAGCAACTAAGACTCGACAAAAGCCATTACGAAAAAGAGAAGTATCGACATTTGTGAAAGCTGAGTCTGGAGGAATAGCGAAATCCCGAAACGTTGTTAGCTCTAAAGGGAAGGAATACCTATCCTGAGACAAGAAGAAACACGGGGAAGAAGGTGGATACGTCATAACTAGAAATCAATTTGGACATATGCAGCCAGCCATCCTGAGAACTGAGTCTGCCAGCACAACCAGGCTGAGGCTTGCCCTGATCGCGAGAGATGGCGGCTCGCACTGTGTTGCTCGGATCCAGATCGAACGGGACGGCGCATAGCGCTAGGATAATCATCCCAGTAGCCGAGGCCTAATGCAACTTTCTTCTTCTACACATACGGAGTAGATGCGATGGGAAATTGGTATCTATTTTGGGAGATGAATCTGTGCCGCTGGCTGTGCCGATTGACTGTAAGAAATAGCGCTGCATTCTGAAACGCAAGACCCTCAGGTATGCACACGCCTTGAAGATCTGAACAAGTCAAGCAGAAACCAGCCCTCAGTGGCTGGGCTGCAGCATTTGCGGTTTGCAGACGAGAGCCAAAACACTGGAACTTACGGAGTAGGTTCTGCCGACGATCTGGTCAGCATGTCACGCTCCTGTTGCTCATTGCCAGTGCCTCGTCCGCCCCAAGATTGCTTAAACCAGCTCGGACCTATCACAACGAGGCGCGCTCAATCTCTTCCTAATTTTGGCCCCCGAAGGACGCCCTAATCCTCCCTTCCAGATGCCCGCTATGTCTGCTCCGCCTCTACCTTAACTTGTAGATCAGGGCATAGCATGCCAAGACGACCGCAATCTGGCGCGCCGTTGGGCCTTAAAACCTCAAAGTCAAAGGGTTTAATGCTTGGTTTCCTCTCCGACAGCTGGGATGTCATTCAGCTCCACCCAGTGCTTTTACATTTTCAATTCATCGACTTCTTTCGGAAGATATAATTTGTAACGTCTTCCTACATTACAGACCTCAAGTCCTTCGTTCAATCTCCCCTAGTCTTCGACGCTTCTGCTGGATTCATTGGCTCAGAATGCCGAGCCGCGACAATTATTCATTGCAAAAGCGATTCTGCATCCCGTTTTGGGTCGTTGAATGTTTCTGGACTATCCTCCAAATTGGCACAACTTCCTGGGCTCTCGCACTCGTCCAAGATGACCGCGACTCATTCGATAATTACTTCCGGGAAGATGGACAAGAGGAGCTCGCCGACGAAACCATCAGAGGGCTCACAATGTAGGCATGAACCGTGCTCCGCTCATCTGAAGAGGGTCTAATGATTGGATATCTAGCGCCTTCGCTGTGGCTCTGGTGTTCTACATTATCATTCTCGTCATGACCATTGGGGAAATGGCGCTCTATTGCGCGAATCGACTCAAACCGATCGTTTATCTTGTCTCCAATGTGCTCAAACTGGCTTTTTGGCTCGTGGTTCTCATAATGGACATTGCGAGCGCTGCGAACGGTAATTTAGTCGCTGGAAGCGTGATACTTTCTGCAGTGATATTGTGAGTCAGATTAAATCTGTGAATGGGGGTCTTTTAGCATCTGGCTGACACGCAGCGCTTCCATCAGTGTGTGCTTCCTTGGCCCTATGATTTATGGCGCCGTCATCTACCACCGCTATCGTCATTCCGGTCGTGGTACCGGCGGCCCTCGTCGTACCTATACCGCCCTCGAGAGAGAAAGTTTTGGTGCAGACGCTCAGGGTACTTCTCATCTGAACCCTTTCAATGATCCCTCCCACGAAACCCATAGCAACTATTCTGGCACCTATTCCCGAAGTCATTCTCGAAATGCATCCGCGACAGAGATGGGTGATATTCCAGCTCCTACAACGCACGGGTATGGAGATAGCGCACTACCTCCGATTTCAATAACCCGACCAGACAGTAGGACGGGGCTTCGTGGAGGCACAGCTGAAGAATACTACCAGCCACCTGCTCCGGAAAGAGCCGAAGGTTACGAGGCATACAGGGCGCCAGCCGCAGCTGCAAGCACGCAGGGCAAAGGATCGGGCAGTGAGTTTGGCATTGTGCGTTAGCAGGTATTCTCGACGAGCGTAAGGAGGGAAGAGACAGCATGATTTCGGGAGAGAGCGAACATGCACTATACACATTATCGGCGATGTTTAATGAAATACACTTACGATGGAATCCTGTGTGCAGGAGCCTTTGTACTATACCATAATCTATACGAATTTGTCATCCAGACTTGCTTTCTTCGGCCTTTGTTGTTTCCCATCCACGTGAAGTACCGGTGAAGTGGAAACCCATGCATGTCTCGACCTAAACGCCAGGCTGGATACCCATTGGGCGAATTCTACCAATCGCCATTTTGGCCGAATCAGCAGGGACACGTAGCCGCGACCGGGGGAACAGGCGGAGGGGCAACTGCTCTCTGGAAGCGAATGTAAATAATCAGAGTCTCGAATTCCAGAGAATGGTTCGTTTGTGTTGAAAAACTTGTGTGCGGCGGTGTACCTCTGACGTAGGTAAACACGACTCCAGTGGTGCCGGTGAAGACCCACAGAACTTTCTAGAATTACCAATCGTGGGCAGTATCACACATATCGGACGCGGCTGACACGATCCACTCCAAGGCAACCTCTCCAGGAGCCAACGATGAGCAGGTGTGATTTCAAGCTTTCGCCCGGGTACCTCGTCGCCAGGTACTACGTCTGAACAGTCCTGTCCCTAGTGTGGCTTGAGGTCCGTCCCGAACACCGGCAACGCTCATTAGGCTCCCCTCGATCATGAGGAATCTATTTTCCAAATCCAAGAAAACGCCCAACCAAGACCCCAGTAGCCCTCGACGCAGCTTTGAATCAGGCACACCTCCATCCTCGCCTGAAAAGAAAAGCCCAAAAAAGCCAATCAGAGACGACGATCACGAACGAAGACCGAGCTCATCAAGGCCGAAGCCGCACCACACCCGCTCGGATTCCAGATCCTCCAGACGGCCGCTCGAAGAGTCTCATCCACTGAATCGGCCGCTGGAGGAGCTGAGGAGGTCGTCGTACCTAAACACCATGAGTGAGCCCATGGACCTGGAACGGGAATCACCTGCTCCGACTAGTCCACCTGCAAAATCACCAGTCGCCGCAAATGGGGCAAATGGGGAGGACCACAAAGAGGATGCACCTCCGCCACCTCCTCCACACCGGACGCCGACAAGCCCAAAGCAGGAAAATGGCCAGCAACAGTCGCCGTCAGCAGACGGAGAGGCTTACAAGGCTGCGGGGAACAAATTCTTCAAAGCGAAGGAATACGGTCGGGCAATTCAGGAATACAGCAAAGGTTCGAGGTATAGGATCAATCAGAAAAGTGCATCAGGCTAACTCTGTTCATTTATGCAGCCGTCGAAGCTGACCCTTCATCATCAACCTATCGTTCTAATCGGGCAGCTGCTTACATGTCTGCGGACCGATATACAGAAGCATTAGAAGACTGCAAAAAGGCCAACGAGCTTGAGCCCAACAATACCAAGATCCTCCATCGCTTAGCGCGAGTATATACATCTCTGGGACGACCACAAGAGGCATTAGATACCTATTCGCAAGTTCAGCCTCCTGTATCGGCCAAGGATAAGGCGCCTGCACAAAGTATGCTACAACACATCAAGCAGGCCGAGGACTCGATACGGACGGGAACTTCTGGGTCGATGGTGCTACACGCCCTGGACCAAGCCGTGCGCGGGCTTGGCTCCGGGGTCGATGTGCCCAGAAAATGGAAGTTGATGCGTGGCGAGGCTTATCTTAAGATGGGGAATGTCAATGCACTAGGCGATGCGCAGAACGTTGCCATGTCCTTACTGCGCAGCAACAGCCAGGATCCAGAGGCATTGGTTTTGCGGGGACGGGCATTATATGCGCAAGGAGATAATGATAAGGCCATACAGCACTTCAGGCAAGCACTGAGTTGCGATCCAGACTTTAAAGATGCAGTCAAGTACCTGAGAATGGTGCAGAAACTGGATCGAATGAAGGAAGACGGCAATTCCTGCTTCAAGACCGGGAAATATCAACAAGCCGTGGACACGTATACGCAGGCTCTGGAGGTAGATCCTGTGAACAAGGGCACGAATTCGAAGATACTGCAGAACCGGGCAATGTGTTTGACTAAATTGAAGAAGTTCAAGGAGGCTATTGCCGACTGTACGCGTGCGCTCGAGCTCGACCCTTCATACACAAAAGCGCGCAAGACAAAAGCGAAGGCCTTAGGCGAGTCCGGCGACTGGGAAGAAGCTGTGCGAGAGTTCAAATCGATTCAAGAGAGCAATCCGTCGGAGCCCGGCATCGCGAAAGAGGTTCGCAATGCCGAAGTGGAGCTCAAGAAGAGTAAGCGAAAGGATTACTACAAGATCCTTGGTGTGGAGAAGGACGCAGGGGACAATGATATCAAGAAAGCGTACAGGAAGCTGGCTATCGTGCACCATCCGGACAAGAATCCTGGCGATGAGGAGGCCGCGAATCGGTTCAAGGATATTGGGGAGGCCTATGAGACGTTGAGTGATCCTCAGTATGTTCTGTATATCTGTCTTATGTTTCGAACGTGATGCTGACTTGAAACCACAGGAAACGACAGCGTTATGACAGCGGCGAAGACCTCGTCGACCCAGCTGAGATGTTTGGTAGTGGAGGTGCCAGCTTCGGTGGCGGTATGCCTGGAGGCATGAACATCAGTCCGGAGATGCTCTTCAACATGATGAACGGTGGAGGTGGCGGCGGTGGCGGATTCTCGTTCTCGACTGGCGGTGGACCCAGCCCATTCGGTGCTGCCGGTATGGGTGGAGCTGGAAGAAGAGGTGGGCCGCAATTCTCCAAGGGCTTCCCATTCTGAGATTGTGGTCCTTATTTGCCTTCTCTCGCTCCTCGGCTTCCTGGAGTCGGCATTCGGTAATGAGTGTTTTCACTGGTTTGTCGTTTCGCATGCTAGAGACGATGCTTGAAAAGCTGTGGGTGCAGAACGATTGTGTTGCTGAAGGTTCTTCGCCGTACCTGGCAATGAGCATGGTTGCAGGAGTATTCATCTCAATAGAGGTCTCTGGGCGGCGTTTCGAGCAAACGCATTCCGGTCTTTTTTATTGCGTCATGGACTTGTGTACTGTCGAAGCAAGACACAGCCTGATTCGACGGAGGAAAATATTCCTGGTTTCTTTCATCTATAATTTCCGAATCAATTTACATTAGTGGGCGTGCTCCTCCCCATAGAACAAGGTGCTACCACCGCTACTTCACCCTTATTGGCTTTGACGGATGAGATCAGAATAACGTACGAATCGGTGCCAGGATACCGGGGGGGCAACTGTCTGTGCACAGTATGAAAGCACAGAGCCTCCGCGCTTGCTCGTTCGCGCCAGCTGGACCATGCGACCGAGCTCCTTCACAGCAAACGAGTCTCGAGACTACTCGACTATTGCTCCCTGTACTTGAAGTCATCAATCTTCTTTGATTAACAACATCTGGAATTATGGAAGAGATTGACATACTTTCACTTTCAGCTTCTGATATACAGACTCTGTATGCCAGCAAACTTCTGTCTGCTGTTGAAGTCGTAAAACTATGCCTTGCGCAGATAGGAAAGCACAATGTGAATGGAATGAAGCTCCGCGCTGTCCTACGCGTAGAGAGACAGGAGACGCTCTTCAAACAGGCGCAGGATCTAGACAAGGAGAGGGAAGAAAAAGGGCCTAGAAGCCCAATGCACGGGATCCCTGTATTGGTAAAGGTATTTTTTTTTGGCTTAGTATGGACAGTCACAGGCCCAGGACTTTCATTGATGGCGACATAGGATATGATATCTTCATCTTCAACCGGTCTTGAGATGACTTGCGGTTCCTACGCCCTAGAGAACTCCAAATATGAAGGAGACGCTACAATAGTCCAAAGATGTCGGGCCGCTGGTATGATCGTTTTGGCAAAAGCAAATCTGACGGTCTGAGGTCCCCGCGATCCGAAGTCCTATAAATGCAATTGTACTGATCAAAGTTAGGAATGGGGAAATATGAAAGATGTCGGAATGACAGGCGGTTGGTCAGCCTTTGGTGGTCAGGCGAGTCAGAAATATCACCTCAGCCGTATTTCACCACATGATAACATCCCTCACAGACACAATCACCTTACGTGGAGGGCGGTGTCGATCCAAATGACACCTGGTTAGGTCACAGTGTAAGTTTTTCATTGAATTCCTTCCAAGGAAGTAAAGATGGGCGAGTATCCGCAAGACAACTCTCTAAGTATCTTGGAACGCTAACATGTACAAGTAGAACCCTGGCGGATCTTCTTCTGGGAGCGCAGCAGGCGTTGCAGCTGGATTCGCCCCCGTATCTATAGGGACTGAATCAGAAGGATCAATCGTCACACCAGCTTCGCGTGCAGCTCTGTATTCCATTAAGCCTACATTTGGAAATCTCCCCAAGCACGGTGTCTTCTCGGCAGTTCCCACATTCGAATCAGCAGGTCCACTTGCCAAGACACCGAGAGATCTGGCTGATCTTACAGCTATTTTAATGGGTCAGGAGTCATGTTCCTCCCGTTTGACCGGTCGATGGGACGGAGTAGGTTTAGCCTTTGTAGATCCGACGAAATGGAGATGGCCGCAGGCTATCTATGGAAGAAACGACGAGTTTGAGAAGCAGTATGTATGTTGAAACTTCTATGCTTGGCTTGGCCCTCGGATCAATAAATAGCTAATGGGAGACTAGTTGCATGAATTGGAACAAGCAGCTGACATGTTGGCGGCGCGAAGTGTCAAAGTGGCGCAAAAGGCGAATTTTCCGACGTTTGAAGAAATATTGGAGAACGAAGAGGAGAGTCAGACCATCGAAAACTTAACACGTAAGGTCTCTGTCAGTCGAAATCATAATTTCTCTGTTTTGACAGTCGATTAGAATTTCAACTTCTTGACGCAGTTGTGCAGTCGTTACAAGGCTTTGTTTTCAGCAAGGTCAGATCGATCCCAGATATCATCGAATTCAACAAAACGCACCCCGACCTGGAACTGCCACCTGGTAGGTCGCTCAAATATCCTTGAATTGTGCCTGTTCTTCACGTCGAGCACTGACTTCCATCGGCAGAGCACCCCGGGCAAGAAGCCCTCGAAGCTGCCTTGAAACCAATCTTAACGAGAGACCAATTCGAAAGGGGGCTTTCAGTCGTGCAGAAGTCTTGTCGGGAGGCTATAGAAAGATGCTTGACTGAGTATGGTGTAGATGCTATTTTGGCCCCATCAGAGTCCCACTTGTGCGGGCATGCTGCCGCAGCTGGCGTGCCCATCGGCACTATACCATTGTCGTTTGCAAAGTTTAACGGAAGGCCGTTCGGATTCCACATATTAGTCCGAGCAGGTGAGGAAGAAAAAATGTTTCGGATCATGAGCGCTTGGGAGGCAACGTTTCCACAAGCCCATATGCCCCCTCCCTTACTAATGCACGATACTGATCCAAAGGGTCCTGAGGATCTCTAAATCCGGAATCTCTTGAGCTCCGGCAGCACGGTCCATTGCAGTGATAACAATGTTTCCTTCGAGACCTTAGGTCTCTAAAAGTCTCTTCGGAGCGTGTTGTGAGAGCAAAGCACAGTCCTTCACTAACTCAATGCAAAGCCTCTCCTCAATCTCGCAATGACTGTTCTACTGAGACTCTACGCATGCGTAACTAGCACAAACCCTCTTCTTGAGCGGCTGACGCTCCGACTACTACTGTCTTGTATGCTTCGACCTCAACATATGACTTGTAGCTACGATTTCCAGGACTCCTATTCATGAATGGCGGGCCACAAACAGTCATTCCGCACTCTGGCTGATCTGAACAATCTGAAGCGCGACTTGGACAATGGCCAAGAAAATTGTAGCAATTCCAAGAAAAAGGACCACCCAAAGTGTCCAGAAACGATTGATATCCCTCCGATCTCGATAAAGTGTCATCCAACTATTAAGACACCGTATTGAGCTTAATCCTTATTGAATAGATTGGATTGTAAGGTGTGGATTGAACTATGTTTAACTAATTTCTTAAATAAACGAGAGATAACCTTACTTAAAGAGGTTATATTTCGTCGCACGAGTTTTGGACAAGGATCTCTAACGAACTACCAATCAACAGGCTATTCGCTAACCCCTCGGCCGCTCTATGGTAAGGTAAGGTAAGGTAAGGTACGCGACGCGTGCCAAACTTTCTCCCCAGAACGCGTAAAACCGGGCACAAGCGCTCACCAATCGTCCCTCCTTTTCCACTCCTCTCCAATCTAACCCAGTCTTCTCCCATTCATTCCTCCAAAAGTCCATCATGCCAATTCCGCAATCGCACATCTTTCTCCCAAAGTAAACCCTATCCCCCTACCAGCAACCATGGTCCACCTCTCCACCCCACAACCCGACACCGGCCACTTCACCACCCTCACCGCGCGCCCCTCGCATCCCCACCCACCCTCCTCTTCCTCCTCCTCCTCCTCCTCCCCCTCCCCCTCCCCCTCCCCGACCGTCTCCGCACACATCTGCTTCCCACGCAACCACTACACGCGCGCCCCGAACCTCGCCGCCGGCTTCTCCGCCCTCGACCTCGCCTCCGCGCCCGCCGCGTCCGCGGTCCGCGCGAACCTCGTCGGCCACAACATCGACCGTCACGGCTTCGACCTGCTGGTCGAGACGTGGGGCCCCGCGGTGCTGCATCGGGCCGATGCGGCGTGGATCGAGCATGCGGCGGGGGCGCGGGAGTGTCAGTTTGGGCAGGTGGATACGAGGGATGTGAGGAGGGGACGGAGGCGGAGAAGACGAGAGGAGGGGAATGAAGAGAAGAAGGGTGGGGGGAGAGTTGGAGGGAAGGCGACGGCGACGGGGAAGGGAAGTAGGGAGGAGAGGAATTTGGGACAGCAGGATCGGGATCAGGAACAGCGGGGGGATCAAGGGCTACAGCAGCAGCAGCAGCAGCAGGAACAAGAACATACACTGGCAGTAACGTTTCCACGGCCGTTCGCTGCGCAACCTACTGTTGTCTGCTGGCTCAATCGACTCGACTTGCGGTCGGGCGACGAGTACAATTACCGCATCAACGTATCGGCGACCCAAGTGACAAAGACCGGCTTCGTCGCGCATCTGGATACGTGGGGAGATGGCGCCATGGATGGGGCTGCGATGGCGTGGATCGCGTTCCCCGCCGACAAGAAGCGGGTTGCGAGTGGTGTGGTCAGGACGGCGGATGTGAGGAGCTGGGGGGATCCCCGGCCGAGGAACAGTGGGTGGGTGAAGTTTCCAGGGAAACTGTTCCCGCCGCCGCGGAGGAAGGGGAATGATGGGGAGGATAAAGAGAATGAGATAGATGGCGCTCGAGGTGTGAATGGAGTCACCAATGGGAATGAGCATGGAAGCGGGAATGTGAATGGAAAGGAGAAGGAAATTGAGCAGAAGCCAACCGTGCTGATTGCTTTGAAGATGTTGGATATGGCCGGCAACGCGGACTTGAGAATAAAGACGTATGCAACGGAGGTAACGAAGGAGGGTTTTCGATGGCATTTGGACACATGGGATGATTCGACGTTATATGCCGCAGAGGCGAGCTGGATTGCATTGGGTTTTGCATGACACGATCAGGAGTATATTAAGTGTATTATACGCTAACATAATAATGTCAATATCCAAGACAAATACTGGAAAGCCAGCCCAACAATATGAAGCGAGGCTGTGAGGTATCAACGTGATCATCGTAAATTAGGCATCATCTTACCGAAGCTCATGCATCGAGTAGATGAAGAATGCCTCACTTCTTCTCTTCGCCTTCTTTTGCACCACCCACAAAACTCCCTAAATAACCACCCGCGCTCTTCGCTCCCGACATCGCGCTATTTCCAACTCCGCTCAACTTTCCGCCCGCTGAAGTCGCACCCTGCGCCACGGGATTCGCAACAGTGCCGGCCGGACCGTCGACGTAATTGCCCTGGTCGTCCTTGCCGCTTCGCTCGGCGCGGTTGATACCCTCCTTCGAGGCCATGTCGCCTATGGGCTGCGCCAACCCGCCCTTGCCAAGTTGGCCGGCGACGAGATTATTGACATCGCCCTGGAGTTTGTCTACTTGAGGGACGCCGGTGACTTTGGTTTTGTCCAGAGTATCTGAGGGAAGATATTAGAAACTGCTTCTAGCGCGAAGACAAACCAGAGGGAGGTGGCGAAAGGTGTAAACGTAGGATCGGGCGAGCATGAAAGTAAAATGGTAAAGTAGATAGAAGGCCTTACCTCTAGCAGCATATGAAGCTTTATTATCGCCTTTGCCGAACCATTTCAAGTATTGGTCTTCAATCCAGGGCATCCAGTTTTCATACTGCTTGTGATACATTTCGGTGAGCCATTCCTGGTATGTCTGCTTGTCTTTGTGTTCCTGCGGCAAGTTGTCGTAGAGGGCTTTGGTCTTGTCGTTGCCCTCGGGCGCTTGGGCTTTATCGGCCATGGCTTTGAATTCTCACGGCTTTTCGTGGATAGTCAAGCTGGTGTTATAAATTTTCCAACTGAAGTCAGGTTCAGAGGTGTAAACCAAAGACTGTCAATTCAATAGATGATTCGAAATATTCATAGAAATGAGGATTAACAGCAGGGTTTATAGAAGGGAGCATGGGGCCTAGATCATGATTGCATCTGATCATGCCGAGTGACGTATCGCGTCAATCTAGGCTCGATCAATGCAAGATACCAACCCAGCTAAGACAGCCACCCAGCATTAGCCACCCATCCCGTACGCCACGTCGCGGTCATCCGCCACTGTGGACGTTTTTCGTCTCTGGTTATTGTTTTGTGATGTCAAAGCATTCCAAGTCAAACAGGGCCGAAGGTAAGGTGGTATGCAAGGACGCGTCTACTAAGAGCGGGGTCCCACAGCGTACGTCATCCTATTCGCTTCTGGAGTACATTCTCCACGGTACACTGATTCCGTTTTTCGGTTGTGAATTAAAAGACATACATGTACGAAAATGTGTCGGACATTTTATTGGGGTACTTCGTACTCTAGTCTAACAGATCCAGATACAAGCTGTTATTGAGACACATCTTGAGCCTATTTACGATTGTCATAGTAATCGTTAGACTGGATGTGGGGAGGACCCCAATCGTTATTTGCCAGCTATGGACATGGTGGGGATGTACAGCCGAAAAACGGAATGATTGTATTAAAGATACCTTAGCGTCTTATTCAAATGCTGAAATTCATGCGCGAGCTAGTCAGACCAGCGCCGCTGGGTGATATTGCGCCAGCGCATCAGAAATGAGAATCCTATCGAGGCCTTGGTATAGAAACCTGTTATAGTAGATCAATACACGTTTTGGCAAATTGTGAAAGCACATTAGAACATGTATTCGGTTCTAGTCTCTCAGATGTCTTGGTCGAAGGAAATCCAAAGGCATTAAAGTGTCTTTGGCTGATTTCGTTGACGTGTGAGAGACTCTGGATCGTATCTTAAACGGTCACGGTTTCCGTTGACTACGTCTTTTGAGAAATAGATTGTACTGCTGAGCCTGTTCCATCCGGGAGTTGCATTGAAGATAGGTGTATCGGCTAGAAAGGTCACAGATCTTATTTCTGAAAACGATATTGGACATGCACAGAGCTTGCCTGGCAGCCATCCTGCAGGGGATCCTTTTCTGGAAAAATTAATGATCTGCTCGATCCTTTTGGAAATAAAGCCCTGGGTGGAACAAGAATTTATCTTTGCTTCATGCTAACATAGCCTAAAGGCAACTGCAAATGTATTCGATGATCGGAACACGTTGGACGCTGCTTTGACGGAATTCCGGGTCACTCTATCAATGCTGAGTACGTAAAGTCCGATGAGCCAGCTCGACATAAAGAGCGGGCAAAAACAACTTCATCTCATGCCAGTGCACGCTCTGTAGTAGATAGCCTTAGCTCTGGTCTCGATGGGCGATGTGCCATACCGTAGCAGTGAGAGAGTCCTTTGCTCCGATGGAAGTCCACAGAAGAACATTTGAGCACGGGCCCCCGGCTATGACACAGTCACTAATGAGCCACCGTGGTCCAGCCTTCTTCACTTTATTAAACACCAGCTTCCACATTTTTCGTCTGACACTCACATTCACCAACTTCATTAAGACCCTTTCCTTCGACCAAGGCCTAGCCTATACTAGAACACCACCATCTTCTCATTCTCGATATCAACTCCGACGAATCTTCTGCCTCTACAGTCGCCCGCTGCACATCATGTCTGACGACTGGGATACCGTTACCAAGATTGGCAGTAAAGTTCGAGGCTCAGGCGCTGGACCCCGGGAAAAAGTTGTCAAAGGAACTTCCGCCCTGAACGCTGCTCAACGGAGCGGCGGCGTCATTTCTACTGAAAAGAAATTCCAGAGTGGCAATGCGGTAAGCTCTTCCGTCCCATAACAAGCGGTCTGCCCTTGGGAGACTTGCTTATTCGCCTCCACTCATTTCATCAGCAACGTTCAAAGGCGACGTATACTAACGTCGTCTCCCACAGTCCGGTCCCTCCGTCGAAGGCCAACACCTGACAAAAGTAGACCGGAGCGACGATATTGTCAAGCCAAAGACCGTTGGTGGCAAAGTCGGAGACGCGATCAAGACGGCACGGTCAAACGCCAAGAACGATAAGGGCAACACGATGACACAGAAAGACCTTGCGACCAAGTGCAACACGACTCCAACAGTAATAGCGGATATGGAACGCGGAACTGCAGCTCCGGACCAGAAGCTGCTAAGTACAATGGAACGTGTGCTCAACGTCATCCTACGGGGCGACAAGATTGGACAGGAGAAGTTTGCTAAGAAGAAGTAGGTCCAAGGAGGGCGGCACCATGGAGAGGTCTGATTTACAGCGGGCGTCTGAACCTGAGCCTTTATTTTAGTCTAGAGGAGACTGTTTATAGAAGGGCTTTTGCGTTGCCCTAGTTAAACTTTGGGCGCTCTCTAAAATATCATAAAAATGACTCGCGAGTCAATGGATTCACAGAAGACAGTGTTCTTTCATATCTCGAGTATCTGAGGCATCTCTATGAAAGAGACAACATCAAGGAAGCCTACGAAGGACAATTGACCACGCGCTCTTCCAGCGAAAATCCAAACGTCTCATGCGGAGCTCTTCCGAGCATATACTTACGTCTACCAACGATTCTTTCTGCAGCTATTGGAGATGCCGCATTCATGCATCAAGCATGGCCAAATCTTCTGCATCCCGCGTGTAGGTATGCGCGGCTGGTGTCACGCTACAAGGCACCAGTTTACATCATACTGGTCCACTTGCCCTTGTTAATACCAGGCAGCAACAGCCACCTATGACTCAATCCGTCGCATGGTCTTCGGTTTACAAGCGCACCGATAGACGGTACTGAATATAAGAAGACAAATGTTGCCGAATAATGATCAGGCTGGAAGACCGTGTTTCGCTTTCAGCTGTATCGACCTCAGACCCAATTCACATTATTCGAACAGTCCTTCTCATTGATTAATTACCATGGCATGTGGGTGTGAGCGGCGCATCGTACGTACAACATACCAGAATTGTACTGCGACGCCCAAGCACGTTTTAGAGCAAGTGACTCTATTTACGTGCGAAGAGACCGAACACACAGGGTACAAGGACGTCTACTTGGGGTCTAGCATGATAAAGGCACCTGGGCATATCTGCCCAAAATGCTAAGACTCAGCCGTGAGTGTAGTAATTGAAGCAGGGATGGTAAGAGGAGAATCGTTTCCAGCACTGTAGAGGAGTTTGTATCTGAGAATAGCGCGTGACTGACTTTTGGATAGGTCTTCAAGAGTTCGCATGAGAACTACAGTCTCGAGAGCGTAGGAAGGTAATAATGAGCTCTACAGGGAGAGCCTCAAATATCAATACATCAATGTCTTGGGCCGTCGCTACGGCTGCTGGCACTAAGAACAACAGATTGGCTCGGGTACTCTACGTATTCTATTAGTCAGCAAATTGCCTCCCACTCATCTCTGAGGTACCTTGATGCAAAATTTAAGCCTGTTAGGTAGTGGTTTAGATGTTTTGATTTACCTGATTATATAAATCTCGCTCATTTGTACCTCCCCGATTTTTGTGTCACCTGAGCTGCGACCGTGCTCCAAGGCAGCAATAACCTCGCCTGGCGTTGATGTGTACCCTGACTTTGATGGAAGCTGCCTTTGTCTAGCATTGACACTTCAGAGTCCCGTTTTCAAGGCTCCATTAATGAATTGGACATTTCCCATGTCATAAGTAGAGGCCAAATCTCTATAACACTATTCTCGTCATGATCCATGAAGACGGTGTAATTGAGTATCGCCAGTACCGCCCGTCAGGAGTCCGACGAGTGATTGCTTCCGGAACAAGCTCTTGGATTGGCGAGATAGACGAATCTACCGTATTGAAATATCCTCTCGAGCCCGGAAAAGATCTGGGCCGTCTCGAGCTCGAGCAGAAGCTTCTTACAATTGTCGGCCAACATCCTCGAATCATCGGTCTCAAAGGCTTCTCGGATGCTGGATTGTTGCTTGAACGCGCAGTCAATGGAACATTGCATAATTATTTACTCGACTCGAATAATCTCGCTCCGTCGCTACAACAGCGACTGACGTGGTGCCGAGAAATAACGCAAGCAGTACAGCAATCACACTCGAAGCGAGTCCTCCACTGCGACATCCAGCCCACAAATCTACTCTTGGATGATAATCTGCACATCAAGCTCGCAGACTTTCAAGGCATCTACCTCTCAGAAAAGGGTGATATTATCCTTGAAGGAGAAAGCGCCGAGCCATGTCGGTTTTTCTGCCCTCGAGACGACCCATTCCAGGCGAACATAAAGACAGATCTATTCGCCCTTGGATGTACCATCTATTTTGTCATGATGAGCCACTGCGTTTTTCCTGATATCGTCGATGGAGAAGAAGGTTGGGCTGACAAAGTGCAAGGCCGCTTTGCAAACGGCCAATTTCCACAGGATGTCCATGCCTGCAGTGCCATCACAACGAAATGCTGGGAACAGCAATATAGATGCGCGGTCGAGGTCCTTCGGGATATACAGGCGGTCGAACAGAAACTCATCATCGAGGGACTTCGCAAGCACGGATAACGCGATTTTGTATATAAATAACTAGAAAATGGCGGATGTGGCTCTGATCGTGCAAGCTCTCTCAGCTTATCATTTGGTGCTGTCCTTTGCATCCAAGTTTCTCCGTCCGTGTAGGAAAACCACGAAGTCAGACTGCTTCCGGCCCTCGATGGATTGAATTCAGCTTAATTCCTCCAACTTCCGATAGGTACAAGGCTACGAGGGTGAGAGAAGGAATCCGTCTTTACAACCTTGTTGACATCTGAGAGTGGGTTGGAATGAAGACATAATGTAGGGATTGACATCCTCGCTGGTTAAAAATTAATGACTACCAGTAGTTGCTGCGAGCTTCGCTCCAAACTCCAAATTGTGTCCTAATTCGACTAGATAGGAAGACTACGCCAAAGCCAAAGGGTCCAGATATCGGCCCTCTAGCTAGCTTTCTATATCTGAACATACCCTGAGCATATCCTGAATTTCTCTGTATGTCTGAATATCCATGAACCTTCTATTTTCCAACGTTAGCAACCCAGTCCAAGACTACGCGAATATCAGATATATCAGAAAACTTCAGTGTCGTTGACCATAATGGCTGGAAGCGACAGAGCCATTTGGTTACAGCCATTACCGAGCCTTTCCCAATGTTAGCGGCCTATATCGCGTTTCCCCGTCGTCTCGCTAACTCCGGAAGATTTGACATCTCTGCCGCCATTCCTAAAACCTCTTCCAAAAGCTTCCTCTCAACCGGACCCGCCTCGGAGTCCAACATCTGTATCATCACTCCGGCTCTCTTAAAAAGCAGCCAGATGTGAACAATGTCAGTCTTCTTCGGTACCAGCGTGTTGCTGAGCCGCAAAGCTGTCCTGCGCTGCCATAAAGATGTACCTGACCGCAAAGGGCAACAATCCCTCATATTCGAGGTAGCCGGGCCCGTAGATGTGCCGCAGGCCTTGGTAAACTTCTTCCCTGATGGCGCGCAAGAGGTACCAGGAGGATATGTGCAGACGGAAATGATCGAGTGACAGTTCCAGAATCTCCTGCTGGACGGCATTGACTAGGGCATTGAGGAGCTGAAATGGACGACCGCCTGCTGCAGTTTATTTTTGGGCCTTTTTGAGACATTTGAGAGGCTTGGAGGATTCTTTCGTGCTAATAGAACTACCTTGAGGTGTTCTTCGAAGTTGATCTTAATCTTTGCGGTTATCCATTTACCTAGTCATCCGGAATCGGACTTGACATCTTCCTCGGCGTGTTTCTAAAGATTTGTGTCAACATCTGCCAGTGACAGTTTGAGGGGACCACCGTTTAAGATATAGGAGAGAGATGATTCAAGCACTCAGGATCAGCTTTTGATGCAGTGACGCGAGTCTGTCTTCTGCTTTTGAGGGAATTCTTTGCTAGCATTCCCATAGCAAGTGGAAACGTTTGTAGTAGGCAGCCCAGGCTCTCTCCATCTTCCCATATCATTATTGAGATATCATACTTACCACAAAGCTCAAGGAAACGGGTCCTCGAGCGTGCCAAAAATTTGCTAAAGCCGTTTAGAATTACGCTGCTTTCTTCTGCTGCTATGATTATTAAATTGTTCGAGATTGTTATTCTTTATAGTAGACTAATGGGATAAGGTAAAACAATCTAATGCTATCAAGACCTCATTTAGACGACCCCCAAGTGAGTTCACGGTATTGTAGGATCTAAAATGCTTTATCTATAAATAGAGAACTTTCGAGGTTGGAACAGAGTTATGGAATTCACATTGAGGGTCTCCCCAGCGAGATTTTCAAGTTCATGGACTTTTGAGGTTTAATCACAAAGCAATAACTTTTTTAACAAAAAGTCTTTCTACCAAAATATCGCTCTGGGGTCCGTCAACTAAATCCTAAGATATTTGAAATTTATGATACAATTTTCAGAGACATTTATAGATAACCAAAAAAGAACAGAAGTAAGAAAATATGTTGGGGGTACCCCAAACTGATGTCTAGACTTCAGGACGATATTAAGGTTTTGCAAAGACGTAAAAAACTTGTGGTAGCAGGTAATATTCCCAAAAACCATTCCAGGAGGCCCCCGGCCTCTTTTTAAGATGTACGAACCAACAGTTGAACTCATGTTAGCGGGTAATCTGGGTTCCAATATCTGATAAATCCTCTGGTTCCAGCATACTCCGTGAGAACATCCGCCGCAGACGGACCTCTAAAGCAATGTTCATTCCTGGCTAACCAATCGTTAGTAAGCTATGGAGAAAATAATCTTGGAAATGTTTATACCATAAGATCCGACAAAGCCCCGAACATATCTTCTAATCCATGTACAACCTCGTCTAAAAATTCATCATCAGCAGATTCTGTTGGTATTATCGCCCTTTTCTCCCCCTCTTCTGAAGGATTTTCTGGCAGACCTTGCAGGTGGGGCCCAAAGTATTTCTTGACTCTCAATGCCTTTGGCGATGAGCTCGCTGCTATTTCCTGGAAGTTGCCGACAAGATCCGCGAAGCCGGGGAACGCATACCACATCCTGGCGTCCTCGAAGTTGTCTTCGTAGAATCGCTCAAAGAATTTTTCCGCGCTCTCTTCAATCCAAGCAATGTCCATGGCTGCTGACCAACTAAAGTCCATTGCTTCCGATGGCGAAGCCTCTCTGAAGTAGAACGTGTGGATGAAAACGGGAATCTGGCATCCAATTCCGCGGTCTCCTGCGTCCAAAAAGTCGTTGACCATGTCTTCGTAGCTCAAATTTTTTTCGGCCACCTCAGCCATTAACTCTCGAAACTCACTCCAACTATCGCATGGAAGGAAGCCCTTAGTTGCCTTTCGAACCACCTGAAACGAATTGTGACGCATTTTTTCGGTATCCATACCGAACTTTAACTTTCCAGCAATCTTTTGTTCAACTACCCGTATAAAGTACTCCACGCTTTCGAGAGGTAGCAACGCGTCTTTTCTTTCCATAGCTCCCGTGACGTCACGAAAGTTGTGGATTAGTGGTACGACATCCTTGACGTTCCAAACTTCGCTGCTCGAGCGTAATCTTGATTCGTCAATAGTATTTTGATGAACAGATGTCAAGCGCCCCTCAGAGCGTGCGGCCACATCAAAAGCGGAGTCAAGCATGTCTCCCGAATCCCGAATGACAGGAGGGAAATTCCCTCTTCCAATTACTGCTACTAGCGTATCAGATATCTGCTCCACCTCCACTGAAATGGCCGGTGAAGTAACGCGAAGAATCAGTGGGTCGCAGGTTTGACTATTCGTGCGCGCACGACCAATGTTAATAGATTTGTGGCCGATTATGACTGATTTGACGCCATGATTCTCAGAGATAAAGATACTGCATTTGTTCTCGAGAAGGTCTCCACACGTGGTACAACGACAACCAGCGGGAAGGAACGTGAGGTGCTCGCGCTCAAATTCGACAAGATCCGGTAGCTTGTATTTGTTTAACTCTACAAAGCCTTGCCTAGTGAGCCTGAAGATCTTGAGATATTCGTCGTCGATATCATAGGATGCCACCGAGTTGCTCGTTAGCGCGAGCGAAATGCTTGTTCCGCGAACCAGGTCGAAGACGATGATAGATCCGGCTTCCACTCCTTTGGGCTTACTCATAACAAAAGCATTCTTGAATGTTGTGCGAGCTTGCGCGAGCAGGTATCGACTACTGGCGGAGAACTTCAAGCCCTGATTTGGATCCACGTCGATAGTCAGGGGCTCTGCGATATTGACGGGGGGCCTCTCTGATGTAATGTATGAAATCCTTAGCCTGTGCCCCGAAACGATTGTAGCCAGGAGGGGAAGTTTTGGATGCAAGGCCCAGGCAATCGTCGGAGCTTGCGATTCGCTATCGTCAGTGCCTCCAGTTGACAAAGTGTGCATGAACCAGATGATACGGTCAAGCCGTTCGTCGTAAATGCAGAGGCACACCTCATGCTGACGAGCATCCTTTTGGCCCCGCGAGTGTGCGCTTTCCGCAAAAGGCCTTGTAATTTGAACAAAGTAGAGACCAGCTTGCTCGGTGAATGCACCGGTGGCGAGCCAGGTATTCTTTGGTTCATAGGTCTCTTTTTCGTTAGCCGTATCAGAGGTGCTGATATCCCCAAAAGCAGTCTCGGCGTTCTGAAATATTGCGTAGCGTGGACCTGATGGACTTGAGTCTTTCCTGACCAGCGAAGTCCCCCCAGATGGAGGCTGATCCACTTTGAGAGGATTCACTTGTCTCTCGACACTTCTAAGGGCTTTTTGCAGAACAGTATGGCCGACGTCTTCAACGACAACAGTTTCGCCTTCTTTTGAAGAGCCGATCGAAAGCTCCAGATTGCCCACGGCCAATCGACTGTTTTCGGTCAGAGATGCGCACTGGAGCGCTCTTGGTAGAGAGAAAGAGCTCAGATACGAATGGCAGATTGTCGTGAATTTAGCAGGCTTTGATTCGTCGTCTCGAATACGAAGTAGTTCAACTTTCAGAAATTGTCTGTCAAGACCACGCTCAGGCAAGATTGAGAGATGAGATTTTGTAGCACATTCCTCGAAATCTCCCTCACTGATTTTGGTCACTTGAACTCTATAAGCATGGAATCTTTGAGGCGAGATAAGTAGGGCACGCTCCGTGGCTTCGGCACAATTTGAAGGTGCATCTTCTATTAATGCATTGGCGGTAGGTGCCACTCCATTTGCGTTAGGAATTCGGCACGAAACTTGTATGTCTTCTACAGTCCTTGTAACAACCTTGCCCTCGGACTGCAATGTCACGCGCTTCAAGTCACACGTAAATTGAAGCAACTTAATTTGAGTGCTCGAAATCGGTGTCCTCGCGTCTCGCAGCGGAATGGCCAGTTTCAAAGTCGGGTACCCCCCAAAGCCATCGGTGAACTTTTCGGACTCAAAGATAAGTATGCGAGCGTGCGTGGAAGCAGCGCATTCAGTGACCTCCGTCCTTTGACGAACCTGAGGTGCGACTTTCCAGGCTCGGGGGACCTCAACAATGACTTGGTTGGTGCGCTCGCCTTCCTGGGTTTCGGAGAAGCTGGGGCCAAAGCAAGGCTTGGTGAGCGCCCAGTAGGCGAGTCTCTGGGAAAACGGGGGTGGAAGTACAAGGAGTGGTGTCCATTTTTCAGTATCGCAGTCAAAAATACCAATTGTACCTTGCTGAGGCAAAAGACCTTTCAAAGGTACTACAACATTTCCCGCATTTGGTTGCTGGAAATCGTGGACTTTTAGGAGCAAGAGGAACCGACCTGTGCTACTGATAGCAAGGAGATGGTTGGATCCAGATATTTGAACACGATCAAGGAGTATATCTTTCAACTCTTTAAGCATGGATCGCAGCTGAACCAGATCTCGGTTCCTTATAGCAGCCCAAATCTTGAAGTCCGCCGATATTTTGGCAGAACGTAATCTAGAATCGAGCCCGTATGACCAAGTGCGCTCGAATCTTCCGGTCTGGAGGTCCAAGATGCCGTTTGGTAAAGCAAGATACGAGGAATCGGGTGAAAAGACAAGCGTATCTAGGTCATCCAGCTCCCACTTGATCCCTTGAGAGCTTTTTGCTACAAGTGGGGTTTCCGTCCAGTCGGGAAGACCAAAGAGGCTCGTTCTCGTATTCCCAGTATACTCTATCTTCACAAGGTAAACAACAAATGTCGTCTTTGGCACTCCTAATGCGTCAGCCATCATTGTTGTGTCATCATGGTTTGCTTCATTTTCCAAAATCCAAGCGGGTCTGTCTCCGTCTGTACTGAAGCTAATCTGAAGCCCCTGTCTGATTCTTGATGCCATTGAGTCTTCGCACATTTGCTCAAGACCCACGGCTTCGAAAATTGCAACTAAGAAACACTTTTGCGGACTGAGGAGCCCCCTCTTGAGATTGAGCGAAAAATCGCCGGGAACACTTTTTTCAGGCATTGGCATTTCCATCTCAGCGGTGAGAAGATCTGTTTGCATGTGGTAACATTGTAGGAAGTTACGGTCGAATACATAGGCAAAATCTCGATCAGAGTCAATGGCAAAACACCGGTCCGGCCAGGATGCTTTCTCAGAGCTCCTTGTAGAAAATGGTCCTGATTCGAATCCAATGACATTTCCAGTGCTTTCTTTCTCGATTATTCGTCGAAAACGATTACTATTGGGTAGGAATTGATAGTGAATGAAATGAATCCAGAATGGATGTCTCTCCAACAGGGCGCTCCAGTCAAGCATCAGGCTTTGGAAATCGCGAATCCACTGTCGCACATTGTCTTTCAAGGTGTGATCTTCTTCCCGCATTTTATTTCTCATCCAATGCTCTAGACTATTAATGACATCCGTAGCAAAGTTTATGCTGTTTGTTCCGTCTCTTGCGAAATGTGACATAACCATCGCACATTTCAGCCACCCAATCGAAGCCGGTGACATTAAAAAGTGCATGAGGGGTTCCCCGAGCTCCGGGTTGGAATTGTCGGAGTCTCTTAAATGCCGGTACCAGTTGAATACTGCATATGCAAGGAGGCCGCGACCGGGCAACTTTGAATAAGTCTCGACGACCCGCTGATGCTGAGGGCCACCGAACGGCGAGAATGTAGGTAGATCCTCGTATTTGAGAAAAGCTAGTAGCTTGCTAGCAACCGTTGAGTGCGATTTGTAGATGCCTAAGTCCTCCTTGGCGTCCTTCGCGTGGATTGAACTTGCAAGAAACTTCTGCACATTAGGGTGGATGAATCGGATTCTGTCTTTTCGTTCCCCATACGCTTCCACAAGCTGCCCGCAGGAATGTTGAATGAATAGCTCACAGCTATCTTCGATAAGATCATCTTCTGAGTATTCAAAATCCACAATCGCAAGCCCACTTTTGAGTTCATGCCAGGTCAGAGGCCGGTTTGAGGCGTATACCCAGCAAAACGCTTCTGCCCCTTTTATTGCATTCCGAGGGATATCTAGGTTTCGATCATAGATCTCATCAAGGCCCTCAGGTAGCTTGTCAAGAGTACTTCGAATCGCCGAGACCGAAGATATTTTATCGCCTTTCAACTCCTCAAGCGCTAGACTCGCGTACAATATAATGCCATTTGCTCTTTCGCAAATCCTTTTAAAAATATCTTCTCTAGTCTTCTGCGGCTTTCTCCGCAGAGGAGAATCTACATCATTGACCCGATAGCTTACGAATTCTTCTAAATCTTCTGTCATGCGCTGGGGGGTCATGCGAAGCTGATCTAAATAGACGGGGTTTTGATCCTGAAGAGATCTGATGAGTTCGCTCTCAAAGACAGGTCTGGCATCGAAGCTTGACAGAATGAGTAAGCTTGGCCTTTTCGCTGCCGAAGATTGTGCAGCCACAGAGATTAAACGTTCGGCTGGAGGCCCGGCCGTACCAATGCATTCATCAATCCCATCGACGATGAGAAAGACTTTTTCTTCGAAGTCTGAAACGACTCGACACAGGAGATCCCAGAGCCTCCGTTCCAGCTCTCTGTCCTTCTCTCGAAGAGCTGTATGCTGAGCATGAAACGAATCTATTTCGCGCAGAGCATCAGGCTTGGCGAACCGAATGCTCTGGGCGAGGAGTGCCCTGACTAATATCATGGAAGTTGTTGGCTCCGGAGGGCTGTGACAGTAGAAGTATAAGACGATAGAACTTTGTTTTAAGCCTACCCCTCGAAGTCGGTCTATGATGACTGAAGCTAAAACCGATTTGCCGCAACCGGTTGGGCCTTTGACCCAAAGGACAGAGGGTCTCTCAACTTCACTAAGCTTTGAATATTCTGGTGTCGCAAACAACCACTCGCAGGTTTTGTACAACGTATCGTCGTTTTTAAAGCGCTTCTTCAAATTCGTGTCTTGGTCTTCGTCCGGGGTAGTAGAGCATAGATCTCGGGGAAAGAGCCAGTCAGAATGCAAGGATTTTGAATCTTGCGGTGGCCGAAGAGAATCGAGGGTTGCCTGGATAACAATCTCCGTTGACATGGCTAAGAGTATCGTATAGTCAGCAATGTAACTTAGGATCCCGGAGGGAGACCATAGGCGTGTGCGCGACTCACATAGGTGTGCCAACGTATAGTTATGCGTCCTGTCGCCTCTGTCGAGTCCGGTAAGAGCTCTAGCAATGCCGTCGATTTTGGCAGATACATCTGGTTCATCAAGATAGGCGAGTGTGTGAGTTCGCACTTCAGCTAATTTCTCCCAATCGGCCAGCCTTATTCTTTCAAGACCCTTCTCGACGTTGAGACGGAAATAGAGACCTCGTACCTGTGCATATTTTTGTGCCATCATTTTAGCATTCCTTTCTGAGTCCAGAGCGAGTTTCTTGAAACCCTTGATGATATTTCTTGGCAAAAGAATCTTGTCAAATAGATGCGTTTCTTCGACTTGGATAGCACCTCGTACTCCAGTCCCTAAGCTTACAATGCAGGCAACTTCTTGCGATTTGGGGAAAAGCCGTTCCGCTTCTTCGTGAAGTTCATTGATAGGATTATTAGATCCAACACCACCATCGATGAAGTCTTCTTTCCGGGATTGTGGGCCAATCTTGATGCTCGAAAAGTACGTAGGAGCAGCACACGTAGCCCTAACAGCTTCCCAAATAGTGCAGTCATGCTCGAATATCTCCTTCGTGGTATAGGACCGAAAGAGACGTGTGCGTGGAACGTTTAAGGTAGAGACTGTGCACACAAAACTGTCCGCACGGTCAGCAATAGCTGCAAACACTCGTAAAGCAGGATTCGCGTGGCAATTACCTCTTGCATGACTGTTCTGTAGGTTCTCGCATGGACGCAAACTCGTCTCCCAATTTCGACGCTACCACGCTCCTGATTATTGTCTCGAATGTTTTGGTACTATACTTTCCATCGCGTAATCGTTGCTTCTTGCTAAAAATCGTGCGAGAAAACTTGTCGTATGACTCAATAGCCTCGTCAACTGACATGCGTAGGCGCCCAAGAAGGACGGCTATTAATCTGTCTTATATCAGCCTTTCTGCTGTTCTCCCAAATTTCAATTTGGAATTAAATAAGGTTTCAAAGTAAGCGAAAGCACGGCACCCAGATTCGAAAAACTAAGTTCAGAGTTCAAAGGGACAGGAATTTGATATGCCAGGCAATTATGCCAGATAACCTGAAAGGTGTGCACCTTGAAGTTGGGAAAGGTATTGCACGAAGACATGAAGATCGAAGAATGAAATACAATTATTCCTTTTTTCGGCTGTGCATTCCTATGGCTGAGAAAAACAATTAGGGGCCTCCTCATCTCGAATTTAACGATTATGATGACACTCGTAAATAAACTCGAGATGTGTTTCAATCATAGCTCATATCTATATCTGTTAAAATAGGGTAGGGGGCACCCCAATAAGGTGTCTGACACACTTCAGAATACGGGCGATATTCTAGCGCACAGCCGAAAAACGAAATCAGTGGAACAGAACTGAGAAGATAGTCTACTAACCCGCCTGTGCTTGTGCCGCCAACCAAATCGAAATAATCCGCCGGGAGCGGCGGCTTCTCAAGGTGCAGGAGACTCTGAACTCGATCCATAATCGCTCTCAGCATGATGAGTTCAGAAAGACCCCGTATGCCACCGCCGTCTATACTGAGTCAGCTTCGGATCACCTACGAACTTGGGTATAGAAACGAGATACCTACCTAAGCAGAGCAAGCGCAAGCCCGGAGCAGAGTCCATAATGTTAGATCTGGTCCTGAGGTATCGCGGATAATTCGATTTCGGACATTCGAAATATTACGGATAGACAGAGAACGTCAACAACATCGGTATCTCAGTCTTTTGTGCGTGTTTGATAGAGATGCCTCGTTATAATCGTTTTTGGTAGCATGTTCAAATCGCGGCCGACTTAATTCACATGCAAGGGGACAAATCTGACTGCTTTTTGTCATTATCATTCGCCCTTAGAAAAGCAAAGCCTCTGCAGATCCAATGGCCATGGGCGGCTGTGAGTGCCTTGTCAGTAGAAAGTCAAGGGGCCGCAATGCGTTAGAAAATGCCTTTCAGCTGAAGGATGAGAAACCCTGGAGATCGACCGAGGGCGGGGCATTCTGGCCCCCATAATTAGGGCAAAGCACTAACTAATAAACCTTAAATTTGCAGCAGATCGCATTAGCGCTACCAATTCCTTGTTTTTTTTTTGCAAGGCTGTGGTGGCTGAGCCACAAAGCTACCTATGTTAGCGCTGGTGTATTCTTTTGTGAGCGACTTGAAATTAGAGAATATCCTACGGCGAGTACGCGTAATTCGCGCGTTTCGGCTCTACATGTCTTTGACTCCCAGGCTTCTTTGAATCTGAGAATTTCAGGCATGAAGCTCCAAATCGAGCCGTTTGTTGAGACACCTGAAGCGCAAGACCAAGAATTGCTCGAAAACGAAGATGGTAATCAGTTCAATGGAGATGGAAATGACGTTGAAGAAAATGCAACAAGCAGCTCTGATACAGCGCCTAGTTGGGCTGGCCAAAATTGCGAGGTCAAAGAATTTGAAGCGCGGTACAACCTTAAGAGCGAGAGGATAGTAAAAGCTGTTGAACGGAAAAAAGAAGCCGATGAGGACGAAAAGGAAGGCAGACAGTTTGCGATGAAATCCTTCAAATATTACGCGCCAAATGGCGAGCTCCAGCGCGAGGAAGTGGAGATCTACTCTCCACATATCATCAAAGCCTTGCAAACTACCATCAAAGATTATCCGGGAGTTACTCTATCAGCGGAAGTCCTCATCATCTCCGGAAATCTGAAATGCATCTTTCACTATCGAAAAGAAATTGCGAGGTATCGAGATGGGCTTAAGGACGGCGTAGCAAAGTTGCATGTTACACTCGCGCTTGACTTCATGAGACGGGAGTTTCGACGATCCATTAAGAAATATGAAATCCTCGTGGAAAAGTCGCTCTCCAGTCCTTCTGTCGACCCCTCAATCGAATTCAGAGATGTCTGGATGATCTTCAAACCAGGCGAACTTGTTCTTGCGGGGGATCAAGAGAAGTTGCAATTACTGAAGCTCGATGAAACAGAATATTATGGCGGCCAATGTCCTAAATGGAAAATTTGGGGCTGGCATTTTACCCATGACGGTCAAGCCTTTGGATACTGCCTAAAGGGCTTCGACATTGCGCTTTATGAGGGATCTAAGCCCATCGAAAAGCTGCCGGTCTTCCCCTTGATCTACCACCCGAAGGCGGAGACACTGCGGACTCAGCTATTAGACCGCGGGAGGAAATTCTGCAGCCTGAAAGGCACTCACCACCAATCCTATGATGGCATAGCAATGGCTCTTGGCCAGGAAAGAGATCGAAACCAATATGGATGGGTGGATAGTTATCCTTTAGAGACAACCATGGTAAGCACTCTCAAAGACTTCTTGAGGCCCACTGTTTCACGCTGGCTAACTCATCCTCCAGATCAGTAGTAGGATAGTCGTAGACTGCAAGATGTTTAGTGTCTTCAAATCTCCAAATAGAGTCGATTTGTGGGAACGACACCGCAAATGGCGGGAGCTTGAGGATGACCCCAAGTCTATATCTGACGATGATTTTTTAATTTGTGACTACCGTGTTCCAGGCTTTTCTCTCCTCGATAAATGCTGGGCCTGGTTCTCAGTCGACTTTATCAATCCTGTCGAATTTGATAGAGACGCATTTCGCTCTCTGCTACTTCCGCCAAATCGAAAGGACCTAGTCCAAGCCATGGTCGAGAATCATGGCTCAAGGAAGGACAAATTTGACGACGTGATAAAAGGAAAGGGCAAAGGACTGATATTTGTTCTTCACGGCGTCCCAGGCACAGGGAAGACCTTCACCGCCGAGAGCGTCGCAGACCACGTGGAGCGTCCGCTATATGTCCTAAATTCTGGCGAGCTGGGTGTGACGCCCGAATCGGTTGAAACAAACTTAAGAAACGCGCTCAGGCTTGCTACGGCGTGGAACGCTGTTGTACTTATCGACGAGGCTGATGTGTTCTTGGAACAACGCACCGTGCAAGATCTCAACCGAAATTGCTTGGTATCTCGTAAGTCGCATAGAACTCCAGTGCCTCTATTGTCCAATTTCTAATTGCAAATTTAGTATTTTTACGCGTTCTCGAATACTACGAGGGCATTTTATTTCTCACAACCAACCGGATCACCACTTTTGATCTCGCCTTCAAATCTCGCATACATCTAGCTCTCAAATTCCACGACTTGTCCGAGTCAGCGATGAAAGAGTTATGGAAATCTTTTGTCCGACGGACATCAAACGCTGACGTGGATTCGTGGCCGGAAAGCGTTCTCGATCAACTGGCAGCCGTCAAGCTCAACGGCCGCCAGATCAAGAACGCTGTTCGCACCGCGAACACCCTTGCAATATCTTCAAATGTACCACTGAACCAAGAACACTTGCTTACTGTTCTTGAGACTCAAAGAGAATTCGAAGCGGATTTGAATGATGATACCCAGGATATTTGTGGACCGGTACCGAAAAGCATGAGGCGACAATCCACGGTCCTTAGTAAATTGAGCACTGAAGCAGAGTAGTTTTATCTGCTCATGGAAAAAGGCCAACACCAATTGGAGGTCCCTCCATAAATGTATAGCTGTCAGCTCCCTTATCACAATTAGACAAGAAATGAGATTCGAAGCAATATCTAATTAGATATAAGATATTCAATTGGGAGGTACCTCAAAAGGTGTTCGCGTTATTCTGTCAGGCATTCTACCCGATTTCTTGGGTAGGTAGACTAGTGCACAGCCGAAAAACGGAATGATTTCATGTTCCCGACAGGTCCCCCACCCCGCATCACTCAGCCTTGCACAGCCACTTGGCTCAGGACAGCGCTTTTACGCACACGGTAGAAACCTCACCAAGACGTTTGCCTAATGTACGATTGCGTCGATCTACAGGCAGTGGCAATGCAGTCGCTTTTCCGAGTCCAAATTTCAGACCCGTGACTTCCTAGGTGCCTTAGGTACTTTGGCCGAGCACCTCAAGTTGTTGCCCCTTTCATAACTGCGGTAAGTACAAGGTCACATACAATATAGCTCCGCATCTAGTATTGTCTGTTATACAAAACCTTTTCCCCTGTAATGCTAGTCCTATACGAATGATTTTGTTTCTTGTGAATATTCTGTTGACCAGGCTTCATGAGCTGCAATGGATGAACTATTCCGACATCTTGGCCAAACGGAACAGATCTGGGGTCATGATCTGTTTACAGATCGTACGGTAATCGATGTCTGTGAGGTACTGGAAAATGTTCAGACACATACGCGCCAGACTCGGTACCAAACCGTCTCTATAGAGAGGCTCTCAACTTGCTTGATTCAAACCTCCGAGTTTCCTCTCTGCCGCATAGTTTGGGTCCAACGCAACGCAGCAGAGCTTCGTAACGACATCGCGACTCCTACATTGAACCGGATTCTAGACGCTTTTCACCTGAAGACGGCATGTGACTATTACAGCACAGCTTTTGCAGGCGCTGCGTCTCTTCCTCCGCAGCGAACCTTCAAAGGCAATGTCCGTAGCTACTCCTTCTGCTGCCACCCCAAAGTCATTTTTCTCTGGTCTCACAACGCGGCAACAAACTGCATCCAAGGGATTTGCTTCGCCGGAAGAGCACAGATAATTGCGCTCCAAGAACTCCTCAACGTCCGTTGGCCTTTCATGCAGCATGAGATGATGCCCGCTTTTCTCTGCAGTGTCTTGCTAAGCTCGGAGGTCAATATTACTCAGACTGCGGTTAAACAAGAAGTTCGAGAAACAGAAGTCAGAACTGGATACCACCGATGGGCCGGTCGAAAAGAACAGCGCGCAAGTGGCGATTTGTCGGCACTTTCGGCGAAGATGAGTGGATGCGCTTCGAAGTATGCTTCGGTTGCGAGAAAGATTCAAGTCGTGCAAGACTTGAACGAGTTCATCTTGGAACAAATCTCATACCTGCGCGATCTGTCTGCGGAGCGGACTGCGGTCACCCAAGGAAAAGACCAAAAGCCTGATGAATGTGGCAGAGCTTTGGAAAAACATATCAATCTCCTGCAGCGAAGAGTAAAAATGCAAGGAGTTGATACCAAATTCTTCGAGCAACGCGTCAACATCCAACTAAATGCTGTTCGTGATCCTTCTCTCTTCCTCTGCTGCAATGAAGCATGAAAATATGACAACGCCAAACAATGCGCTAACCCCGAGCCCATCCACGCAGCTCTTCAACCTCATTGCACAGAACGATGCCATCCACAGTCACGAGTTCGCTAGGGATGCCAAGATCATTGCCTCCGCCAGCCAGCGCGACTCATTTTCCATGAAGATCCTCGCCGTTCTGACCATGTGCTTTCTCCCGGGCACGTTCGTCGCTACATTATTCTCCATGACTATTTTCGACTGGGATGCGGCATCTCCATCTACTAGTGGCAATGCTAACTCAACACAACGACAGCAGCAGCAACAGGTTGTAAGTCCGAAGTTCTGGGTCTACTGGGCCATCGCAGTGCCTCTGACGCTCCTCACATTCACAATTTGTGCGATTTGCATGCTACTAGAGCGCGTGAAGCAGAGGAGGCAAATGAGGGAGGCAGAGTCGAAGCTAGAAGATGGCTTAGCGGGATCGGAGGTCAAGGCATTGGTTATGAGGAGGACCGCGACGGGCACGCTTTCTAAACTTACTGCGGACACGTAAAATTAGTCATTTTTTTGTTTTTCACGATGTTGACGGTTGCTGATGGAGGCGACGAAGATAGAGCAAAGAAAAAAAAGTTCGCCCATCCATCCGAACTGAGGAAGTTGTCATTACGAATGACACGCTTTACTCCTAACCTATTACTTCTCCATAGGTGAGCAACCGAGTCCCGTCAAACAGAAATCTGTATCGTGGAGTCTATACAGACCCACAAACTACCCGTATTATGGAGTTTCACAGATATTTGATCTCATCCCTTGTAATGTAGACGATGCTCACCGATAGGAAGCTCTCTTGCAAGACCGAGACTCGATTTAGAAGGGCCAATTCCTGCGCTTCAGGAGGACCAAAGGGAACGAGACCGGCCGAGCTTTGCCAAACGGGGTGTGACCACATACTTCTCGCGAAGAGTTCGGCGGCCCGCTTTGTCTTTAGACCTACTCTATTCTGTGTTGTTAAAACTCGTGGGTTTGATAGTATCCTGTTGAGTTGTGCGCTACAGCGGCTGCTAGGATGTTACAAATGCGTTCGAATAAACGTGTTTCATTCGGGCAGCTTCTCATTCCCCATCTTTTCGCAAGTCTTGGATTGCACAAATGGAATCAATCCAGCGATAGTTCAATTCCAATCTTCGACGGACTTCAATGGCATTCTGGAAGATCTTGGGGTAATTTGTCGATATCGTAGCCTTCTTGCAACACGTACTCTGTCCCTCGCATAAATACAATCATTCCGTTTTTTGGCTGTGCAATACAATACCAATGAGCATACGGACGGTGTTCTAAAATACGTTAGACACTTTTTAGTGTACCCGCTATTCCATTTTGACAGACCTGGGTATTGACTATTATTGAGATAAATCTCGAGTCTATCCACGGTTATTATAAACTAGAGATGGGAAGAACCTTAGTCATTATCTGCCAGCTATGGGAATGAACAGTTGAAAAACATTGTCAGTATATCACGGGCTGTACGCTACCCTATTAGGGCAACAAGATGATGTAGATGCCCCCGCTGCCTCCTCCAGTATTTTAGAGTGGGACACCCAAGCGTAGTAGGCCGCTGTCGTCAAGCAAACGAGTCGATAGATATGAGCGTTGCCCATGACCGTGACAACCGCACTTGGCGTGTGTCTCGACGTACTCTTTCAACCCCGAATTGGGAAACCGATGGCATTATCTGAATGGATATCAACCGTGTATGTACAGGTACTCCGTAGATATACAGAATCTGAACTCGGAAAGTTTCGGGATTCTGATCCGTGCACAAAGACTTCCAATGGCACGTGCTTGTTGAGGTTCCCCTTACAACCTCCTTAAAGCTACCACGTCCGATGGCTACGGTGTACCGCCTGAGGTCCTTGGGTGGATATTTCCTATCTTAATTGGAAGATTTCCTCAGCGAGCTCCAGCAAACCAGAACCTTAGAGAATCGAGCTAAGTCAAATTGGACCAAATTGTGGCTCGTGCATTGTGTATACGCGCTAGCTTTGACCTAGTAAGATGTTGTCGGGTACATCTCGCTCGAATATTAGTTCTTATACCTACATACAATCTCGCCTAGAGGTATCGATCGCATTAACTCTGCATTTCTCTTCGCAGCTCCTCCCTCCGGCTTATTCGACTCCCACAATGACGACTGAAACGTTCACGCCCCGCAAGGGCCACTGCACATGCAAGACAATCACGTACGAAGTTCTCGCCCCCTTTCTCTGTATAAACTGCTGCCACTGCACATGGTGCCAGCGCGAAACTGGCAGTGCCTTCGTCCTGAACGCCATAATCGAATCTTCATATTTTCGCATCACCTCGCCGACTAAGCCTCTCCGTATTGACACCGTCTCAGCCTCTGGCCGCGGCCAAATGATGGCTCGCTGCCCAATCTGCTACGTCGTACTTTACAGTGACTATGGCGGGGATGGGACGTGGACGACGTTTGTGAGGGTGAGCACGCTGGATGATGACAGCAGAAACACTGTTCAACCGGATGTTCACATCTTTACGTCGACTAAATTGGATTGGGTCGACTTGACTAGTGAGAAAGAGAGGGGTGTACCGATTATGGAGAAGAGCTATCGATGGAGTCAGGTGTGGAGTAAGGATGCGAATGAGAGATACGATGTGCTGAAGCAGAAGATGGCCGCGGCGAAGAAAGCCGGGGAGAGGGTCAAGATCTGAGGAAAACAAGAGGTCGACTCGAGGCCTTGACGGAAGCTTCATCGACGGGTCGCTGCGATGAGTCACGCTTCGGACGATATGGTGATCATATCTGAAGCTATCATACCTCTATCACACTCGCAAAACCCACCCACGTCCTAACCTTATCCAATGGATCAGGCATCTTATTTCCCGTACCAGCCGTGTACACCAGGATACTTGAGCAATGCGCCGTATGGTGATCATTCGACGAATGAAAATCCAATTGCTTCGACTCCCCGCTCATGAACTCCCGATGCTGCCTGCCACATCAGGGCGCAATGGATGACATGCTCTCGTAACGGTGTCAAGTAGGGCGGCGATATTAGATCCGGTGCTAACCGGTCGTTCTCTACTCGTTCCGACATTTCTTCGAGTGTAAGGCGCGGTTTTGCGTCCTGCATATCGTAGCCTTGCCATGGTGCTGTGCGCATATTTTCCTCTGTGCCTTCGTTATCCAAGCAAGGCTCTTGAACCCACATGTTGGTGAGCACATCGAACACGCAGCCCTATGGCCGGGCTTCTACCGTGTAGTTGCCGCAGTGTAGATGTTCCGTTGCTTCCGAGGTCAGTTTGGATGAGTACGGCTGGTACATTGCAAGAGCAACTGTCGAGAGAAGCATAGCAGTGGGGAATGTTGCGACGTGCGAAACGATAACGCAGGTTCTGGGAGCTCGTGCGCGGTGAGGCAGCGAATCTTGCGTCTCCGAGGGTAGGAGAGATTTTTGTTACTCGTCATCTTTTGACTCGGCTGCATACGGTGAAGGTCCGAGGCATCAAACGAAGCCTAGCAATCGGCAGAATCGACTGTATGCTTTCCAAGAGGAGTGATGATTTTCCCATGTGTTTGTCACGTTACAGCGCTTCCGCAAATCGGTTGTGCACCTGGCGCCAAGGCCTCACTCTGTTCAATACCAGGATCCTCAGTAACTTCTATTATATATAAAGCTTCAGGCTTGGAGCCTTGTGCTTATATTTATCGGCTTACATCTGCCAAGAAATCACGGACTTGATTCGAGGCAGAATTCAGCGCCAGATACAAAACCGACCTCTGGAAGTGCTGCAAACTCCGATGACTCAACCTCCGAAGGCTTCGAAGACTGGACTATCCTACCAAACCCCTCTCTGACGCCACCTTCAAGAAGCGCACTGGCTCCACTCATGACAGAAACGTGACAGAAATAAAGGACTAGCTGACGAGATTGGGTATCTGTGGAAATGAATTGATTCGAATACCCAAAATATGATACGTCAATCGTTTATGTGCCGTCCTAACGCCGACTTATATTCCTTTGGTTAAGGTGTGGATAGAACACCGAGCCCTCATGCGAAGTCGATAACGTCAAAGAAATGTGTCAGGCGGCACTGCCCCGGCGACTGGGCTAGGAAACGAGCGCTAAGAGCAGGAGCTTTTCCCTCAAGAGACGCCGAACTCTTGCTTTTGCCCCGGACGCATTATGGTCGGCTTACCCCGACTTTTCTCCACCTACTCAAAAGGAAAGATAGTAGCACACACTGAGTTAATTGCTTCATTAACCTTGCTTCGATCAGACATTGCGAGACTCAAGCAACGGTACTAAGGATCGGTAGCAATGCCAGCGTACATGACATCAGTGTACTTCATGCCTTCTTAGTGCCTCCCAAACCAGCAGTTCTCCCTAAGGCTCGGGTCTGCTTTTCCGTCGCCTACAGCCAGGGGCGCCTCTACACCCTTCGCAACCCAGTATTCTCCTAATCGAGTCTTAGCATATCCACGATAGTCGAAATCTTCACTTGAATCTTCCGCCTGCACGAGGCCCCAAAGTCCGAACCACAAGCCGGGCAAACCCCGGAATGTATCGATGCGGTGGCTCATCCGCTCTATATCCTCTTCTTCCGTGCTTGAGATACTGTGCAAGCCTTTTCTATAATGTCTCCAGGAACGAACGTAGTCGCGCACAAATGTGTTGCGAACTCGAGGACCAGGAATTCGAGCGTAATCGCAGTCGAAGCCAGCCCACTCACCGAAATGGAGTGCGATATCGAACGCTGCATTACAAGCCACGCTGTACTCATAGTCAATGAGCTGGATATCGGCCACGTCCGCTTCTTCGTCTGAGTTCTGCACGAGTACATTTCCTGACAACAAGTCACAATGTCCCATCACCAGATTCTGACCCCCCAGCCCCTCCTCATGTCCAAATTTCTGAAAAGCATCTTCAACCTCTTTTTTCAAAAGGCTCTTGACTCTCTTGCCTTCGTCATCATTCTCGGGGATTCGATTCGCCCAGACTCTCATCACCGCCCAAATATCCCCCGGGGGCTCCTCCCCATTGATCTTCTTTACGACCTCTTTCCTAACCTCCTCCTCCACTCTCCCCTCCCCCCTTTCCTTTGCAGCCTCTCCCCTCTTCTTCTGCCCACCCGCCAACCTGGCTCCCTCAACTCCGACCGGAAGCGTCGCATGCCAGCGACCCAGCGTCCTCGCCACCCCTCTCCAGACCCGCTCCTTGCCGAGATCTTCAGGACTACACGGCTGGCCCGGAGTGAAGCGGTAGACGAGGCCGTTTTTGAAGCGAGCGAGCAGAGCGGGCGCGAGGCCGTGCGCGGCAAAGAGGGCGTGCGAGGCGACTTCGCGGGGACGGGAGGTTAGTGGAGCGGCGCCCGTGCCGAAGGAACGTAAGACGAGGGCGTCAGAACCATGAGAAATTTTGAGCATCTGCGATAGAGAGAATTTGGTTGGCACTTTTGGTTGAAGAAGTCGAGTTGCGAGTAACCTGAGGTCGGCTGTGAGGCAGGCACCCTTCTTTCTTGATCTCGACAAGTTTTCAAAGAAAAGAAAAGGAAAGGAAAGGAAAGGAAAGATGAGGTTAAGAGAGGATCGCCTTGCGTTAAGAAAAAAAAGGGCCCGCGGGGGAGAGGTTATGGCACCCGAAGCAAAATAATGGTCATGCGAAAATGTGGCAGAACTTACGGTATTTGTGATACCTTCGGTAAAAGTCTTGAATTGAAGGGGCTGCGAATCTGACTTCCATTGGGGATAAAGGGCATAGATGATTCGCGAGGCTGAGGCCTCGGAGTCGTTGATTTCGTATGAGATTGAAATTTGTTTAACAGAAGAGGAGGAAGGCATCTTGATACGAGGAAGTCATGCAAGACTAGAAAACCCTTGAAAGGCGTCTGATATTATAGGCTTATGACAATGTTTCAAGTGTCGTTGGCGGCGAAAGCTAAGTTCATCGCTTTTGACATAAATCCTGTCAAGAGCGCATATAAGCCGTGAGAGTATCCGGCGAAGCCAACAGCAGGTGCGGCACAACAGTCACCCGTAAAGACGCATGCAGTTAGAATTCGGTGATAATCAGTGATCGTTTATGCATTGTTTGATCGATGAGCTGCATGAGGGACGGGTGAGGCTGTTCATAGGTATGCGCTGCTGCAGCCACGCGGAGACGCATACCAAACAAAGAATAGGCCACAGGTATAGTAGTACCTTATGACGTATCCCACTTTCACTTTCGACTCCACAACTTCAGCCGCATTAGTCTCGCAAATCATATATTCAGAGGCCAGAGTGGATCTTTTTGCCTCCGGTTGCTACGGTGCAACCGTGCAACTTCGTCTCATGTGAGTTCTGGAGACGGTCGATAGCAAAAAGAGGCTCTGATAAGGGGAGACTTACTATAATCGATCAAAACTTTTGTTCTAATCTTGAACTTGGAAGTCTTCATGTCTACAGCTCGTAGGCTGGACGATATAGATACCCTGTATCTTTATTGAAAGGACAGCTCTAAATATTCTAGCTTTGTACCCTCGCTGGCGGCCTTCTTCCGTAAAATTAAGTCGCTATCCTTTCGGCTGCTGGTGCCGTTACGCACGGACGTCTTTTGAAGTATCCTTTTATAATATTCACCAAGACTCTGGGGTTGGACTAGGGAGCACCCAATATTATTTCTGGTTATTTACAAAAAGATGCGTTTGAACATAGATTCAAAGTAGATATGGTATCAAGGCCGAACGCTGACATTCGCTTGGGAGGTACCCCATACAAAAATATCTGTGTGCAACGGCATCAGCAGCCGAAGCAGGATTTTTTCAACCTAAAAAGAAATGCTACCTAAATATTCACACCGTCAGAATTCTGCTTCGATGACAGGGCCATCAAACTCCTTTCTTCCGTTCCAAGCATAATACGCCAACGCGAGAATTACCACGCCTCCCCACAATACGCAGTTGTAGTTCATATTCGCCGCCGTCACTGGTAGGCTAGTTGGCCAGAAACTGAAGAACCAAGCCACAAGCAGGAAACAGCATACAAAAACATTTAACGCGATGCCCCAAGCACCTGGTACATGCCAAGGCCCCCAAGTCAGCGGTGCATTGGCTGTGTTAGTGAGTGTGTTGGACGAGGATTTGTTGCGGCTATCTGAGTCTTCTTGAAAATCGGCATTAAAGTGTTGATGAAAGGGAAAAGTTACATGCCCCGTACAACGGCGCCAGAGGAGTAGACTGACGGCCAGGAGATAGGACGAGTAGAGGCCTGCTACAGTGATGGAGGTCAAGTCTTGGAAAACGGTGGTAGAACCGAGGTTGATGAGTTGGAGAAGCATGGAAACGGTAGCAGTTACGAGAACGGCGTAAAGGGGGACCGAGGTCTTGGTTTCGACCTGGCTTGTGTAAGTCTATGTGAAAGTCATATTTAAGAAAGGCGATACTGGCTACTTACAAGCGAAATTTTTCTCCAGCCAGGAATACCATGATCCCGAGCAAACGACCATAGCTGGCGAGATGTTGACGCCATGCTCGATACTAGCGCACAGAAATCCATGACTGTAACGATAGCGGCCATTATGGTAGCGCCGGCGGCGGAACCGGTGCCCTTTAGAAAGATGTCCATGAACGGATATTGTGTAGGGGATCCTAAAGCGCTTTGGATGTCTTGTAGGGCGAAGAGAGTCGCAATGAGCATACAAAAACCGATTGCTCCGTTGAAAAGATATGTCAGAAGTATAGCTTTAGGGACAACGACGGAAGCGTTTTCGATCTCTTCAGCCATATGAATGGATCCGTCGGCACCTTTAGTCAATGAGTCAGTAACTGCAAATTCTCACACGAATGTCTACATTCGAATTCAGGTGCCCGAAAGCGTTCATTGAAGGTACGGGAACTTACCGCAGAATACTAAGAGTAATCCAATGGTCCCAACCATGAAGGAAATACCCATGCTTGGCTCTGCGCCATTGTTCATGAAAGCTTTAAAGACTTGTTCGGCCGACCGATGGGGTGAAAGAACAGCAAGAGGTATAATAACAGCAAAGAAGCCAAGAATATGTAAGATGAGCATAAAACCTTCAAACCTGGGGAGTACTACGCCCCCCCTGGTGTTGATCAGGATGGATATGAGAGTCACTCCAAGCCCTATTAGAACTTGATGCCAGGGTCGCGGCGTGTAACTCGGGTTGCAGAGTACGGCCAGGCCTTGCATCATTGATGAAGAATAATACACGCTGACAGCTGTGTTCCCTTGCCATCCGCAAATGGTAAGCCAGCCAGTGACGTAGCTCCAAAAGCGGTGGTACTTGGTAGGTGCAAGCATAGAGACCCAATGATACTGTCCTCCGGAGACAGGTGCCATCGATGCCAGCTCGCCGATAACGGTGAAGGATATTGTTACACCGAGCCATATGAAGATGAACTGATATATCAATCCGGCGGGACCTCCGTTGTTCAGTCCATATTGTATAGTGATTAGAGTAGTCTCCCAGGCTATCGTTATCGTGGTCGCGAAACCTAACACTGACATGAAGCCAAAGTTCCTCTTGAGGATCGGCTTTTTACCGAGCCTTTTCAGTGTCTCGGCATCCCTTTGAGATACGGAGACCCCCAATTTCTCCACGTCAGTGAAGGCCGGCTTTTCAGCGCTGAATGCCATGTCGAGTATGGGTTTGAGGGATTCTTCCAGAGCTCGGCCCTAGTCCGTGGGAGGCCGGCGCTGATTACTCGAGGAGTCCAGGACTTGCAAGGGAAATAAAGAGCTTCGAGCACTTGCCAGTGAATATCAAGAAATTTACCTCACTTAGTCGTGAGAATACAGAATTTTGCGAGACACCAGGATTTGGATACGGGGAGAGGAACAGCAAGACCATGCTAGGCCGGGATTGGAGAAGGGATTGATGCTATGTACGAACTACGAACCAAAATAGAGATTGACCCACCATCGTTTGTCTACTCACACTGCACGATAGTCACAAAAAGTAAATTCGCATACTGTGTTGGTTTGAAGCTGGACATACTGACGGCCTTCACAGCAACCTCATATCAAAGAGGCCCCTGGACGACGGGGCGCGGTCGCGAGATCGATGATAAGCATGGGAATCGCAAATACCCATCCAGTCAATCGCGTAAGAGGCTGACATCCTTGCAGCTGTTCGTCTATTTGGGAGACTAATCTTAAAGCTGAACGTCGCTTTGAACGTTGCTATGAGGTCGGGCTATCCCCAGCCGGGGTGAAGGCGGTGCCATGGGTCGTCAGCAACTCGGCGATCTTTAGCCAGATCCAGAGGCAAATTGGGGCCAACAAGGCAGTGACACATGACGTACACAGATCGGAGGTTATTGGAGACCGGGTTTGAATACACCATCAGCAGAGAAAGCGATGGACTAAAGATTCTTTCGATGAGTTGCATATTTTGGGGTGAACGGCAGAAGGCATGATCGCTATGCGGCCCCTCGAGCGTTATTCTACCTGTGGTGTGGTGGTGTTAGACTACCCGAATCGGCGATCCACCACGCGCCGTGCCGAGCGCCACCAACTGCACATCTCTCTACTTCCTGAGCACGACTCAACCTTCTAATCACAGATGTTGAAACGGCTGATTACCCTTACAACGGACGAGCTGAGTGAGCACAGAGGCGCTTGCCGGCCCCTTTTTAGCAGCGAAGCCACGCACCAATGAGGCAATGAGCTCCGCCAAAAGGAACAATGCACCAATGATTGGATGCATACTTCCAACGATTGATTGCATATTTCCAACCTGGCGAGAACAGGTCAGTCTTGCTTGGAAGTCATAGGATCTGCTTCAGGGTAAATCAGAGGTATCGCGGACTTGTTGTCTGTGTAGGTAACGGCAAACGATGTTCTATTAGGCCATTGAGCTGGTCCGGGAAGGGTTCGGCGTTCCCGCAGCCCACCCCTTCCTCTAGAAAACCAGGAACGGCGAAAGCAACAGTGACAGTGACGTCGATTCTTATCTGTGACTGCCTGACGTGGCTGCAGCGATCAGTGCAGGCCAGAGCGAGAGCTAACTGGCACTCAGCTCAAGCCGTCTAAAGCGGTCCAAATATGTTAATTTATCCTAGTCGAAGCTCTCAATCCTTCATAGCTTCTATAGCACGGCAAAGGTTTCTCTTTGATCAAGTCTCCCTTCAAGACCACCAGAACCCATTGCTATGATCAAGGAGCATGCCTCACGTTACGGAAACAAATTATACCCCTCTGATAGAGGTTGTGTCATACTTCACTCTTGCTGCTTCAACCTTTAGTGTATTTGCAAGAGGAGTGACCAAAGCAGCAGTGATTCGCACTATCAGCTTGGATGATCATTTTGTTCTTGTGTCTCTAGTCCGTGCTACAGTCTACGACCGAAGTCAACAAGCTACGAATCTAACTATAATATAGCTTTTCAGCATCGGACAAACGGCTGCGGTCTTGGTCGAGGCTCGCGACGGCCTGGGAAAGCCCCAGTACTCGTTGAACCAGAACAAATCTGATTCAATCTTCAAGGTATCCACCATTACTAGCTGAGACTGCTAAAATATACAGTTAACATTGCCCAGGCGGACTATGCAGCGAATTTCCTGTTCATTCTCAGCTTTTGCTTCTCAAAGCTATCCGTATTGGCTCTGATACGACTTCTGACCCCGAATCGCCGAGATCAATGGATCATGGTGGGCCTGGAAGCTTTCATTTCTGTATGGGGCTTCACTGCACTCTTTGCAAATGCCTTTATGTGCCATACGCCAGCACCGTGGAACTATACATCTAATGTCTGTTTTGATCGGGTAAGAAGACGTGAAGGAAAAGAGACATGTCAATGAAGCTGATAGCGACCAGCGTTCATTCTGGAACTACTTTGAGATCGCTAATCTCGTCACTGATATGGGCTTGATCTTGCTTCCGCTTTTGATTGTGTCGAAAGTTCAGACATCCTGGCAACGGAAAGCGATGGTCATGTCCGCATTTTCGTTTCGAATTGTGTGAGTCTAGGCTCCTTTACTACTAATAACATTATCTCAAACTAACAGTAAAATAGACCACTTGCAGCAGCCATTTGCAAGCTTGTCTACTGGAACCGTCTCTACAACGCCTCAGATCCGACGCTAGACTTGTGGCCTGTTGTAATATGCACAGAGTCCATTCAATGTGTTGAGATCATGGCTACGTGCGCCCTGTACCTACGACCTTTTCTCCAAGTGCTTCAATCGGGCTTTCTAAACCTTGATGATCTTAGACGGCGTGGAGCGATGACGCCTTTTACTTTTGGCTCAAGAGATATCTCGACAGGCCTGGCAATTAATACATCGGACAGGCCGAGGAACAAAGCCTGGAATAGTGGCCCACGCAGCACAGGTAGCAAGGAGAAACTCTTTGGGAATCATACAACTGCCCAAGCGGCTCCTGCACAGTCTAAAGAACCAAGAAGTATACGACAACGAATGCAGGAATGGGTGTAATAGTGTCTGTCCATTGTTTATTCGTTGGAAATGCGTCTCTCCTTAGAAGGTCCGTCAGCGTCCTGATTCGAAAGTATAAATTGCACGCGACAAGCTTGCTAGAATACACCTACAAGAGGGTCAATAGAGAGGAGGTAATAACGCCCCACGCTAGTGGAGTTTTACTCTGCAACGTTATCAAATTGCGGAAAATTCCTGAAGCTCACGTGAACCACATATGGTCTGCAAAGAGGATGTAGCTGAGATTAGATGTCTTGGATACGGTTAAATCGTATGGGATATTTGATCGGGGGTTGCCCCACTCGTGAAACAGTTATAAACCTATTTGATGTGTTTTGGATTAAAACGTTACTAAAAATGGGATGTTGTCCGTCTCGTATGATTCACACCAGGAGCACTCCACTGAATAATAAATAATCCGTAGCCAAACTTCCATTTTGGCTCAAATGGAGTGTAGTTCATCGACGAAATGATAATGGGTCCACGCGATCTAAGTTATAGTATAGGGGATCCTCAATGGGATCTCTGAAAACAAAAAACGGCCGGCGAGAGGTCCACCTGTACGCGGTGCCGGTTACGAATCTTCTACACTGTTAGGAGAGCTAAGAGATTTTCCCTTGTCGAGCGAACACCGGCCCAGCTCAACAAGCTCTATCTAGCCAAGCCGTCTCTAACGGCTACTTATTGTCCTTTTAGAGCTGTCACCGCGCGGCTACAGCTATGAAACCTCGGCGTCTCTGGTCCACGAGTCCTCATCCACCTCGTACAGTAACCGTTCTCCAAATCCCTAGAATTTCAACTACAATAGTACGTACCTTTAGTAGCAACCAGATATACATTAGGTGGAGAGAGACAGACTAATTGTATAGGTAGATTGCCACTGGATAATAAGGGCGGGATATCTATCTAACCCCTAAATGCTTTACCGTCCATTGTACCAAACCATGGTATATGAGATATCAACGAGCAGAAGCGACTGGAGAGTATTCAACTCTCCGAGGGTAGTAAGAGTGTCTATCAGTCGAGATAGCAGTCCCAGCGTCATACAGAAGCCATTGAATTTAAAGGTAATACAGATACAACAAATATGTAGCCTAGGGCCTTCAATGGAAGCGGCATTTGCCCCGTTTATATAGAGAGTCCCCGGCATCTCCTCTCGATAAACAATTAAAAAAAACTTCAAAGCCGAAAAGTATAAAATGCACAGTTAAATTATTTGAGCACACGTGTCGGGCCTGCAAGCAGCCGGCAGTGGATGCTTTGAATTACACTCCACCGCAGGGAATCAATGTGCGACCTCCAAGAAGAAAGTGTTGGAGCTTGTTTGGGTTGAATAAATTGTATTATTGTAGTGTGTAGTATCTAGTATCAAGCAAAGGCTTCTTTATATCAATCTAGGCATTAGCTTTCGGAACGTCGCTAATGCCTTTCTTTTTCTTTTAAATAGTAAACAAATTAAGATCCGTTTTTTTTTCGTGATATATCTTTTTTTTAGAGAAAATTGTTGTTTTCGCAATTTAATCAATTTATTGTTTTTCTATTTTTTTAATAATTATATATTTTTAAATTCGAAAAATTTTTGTGTTTAAATATTGATTAATAAAAAAATATATTGTTTTAGAAATTTTTAGTTTCAAATTTTTTAGAGAGACAATTTTAAAAATTTTTAATTTTAAAATTTTTAGAAAAATATAAATTGTTTTAAAAACTTTTAATTCTAGAATTTTTAAAAAAATATAAATTATTCTAGAAATTTTTAATTTTAGAATTCTTAAAAAAATATAAATTATTCTAAAAATTTTTATTAATAATAAATTTTTGTGATTTATTATCAAAATTATTAAAAAATTTTGAATTATAAAAAATAGACTATAAAATAAAATTAATAATATTAAAGAATTTTTGAAATAAATAATTTTTTATATTTTTGTAATTTTTTGTAATTTATTTATATATTATATTTTTATTTTTAATTTGAGTAAAAATTTGTTTTAATTAACAATTTTTAAATTTAGTAATTATAAATACTATTTTAATATCAATTATATTGATTTTTATATTTTTTATATATAAAATTATTATTAATAAATAGATATTATATATTAAAAATTCTATTAATTTTTGAATTGTAAAGTTATTAATAATAAAATTTTTTTGATTTTTTTGAAAAATATCGAATTTTATGATCAAAATATTAAACAAATTTTTTTCTAAAAACTTGATTTATAGCTATATAATTACACAAAAATATAAATAATATTAAATTTTGTATAAAGCTAAAATTTTAATATTTGCTAAATTAATATTCTTTTCAACACAACAACAAATAATATCTACAATTATATAGATATTTTATAGATTATATTAAAAACTAATTATATTTGTTTTAATATTTTTTTCTTTTAAATTGATTATTACACAATTTTTTTATATATCAAATTATTTCAAAATTAAATTATAGAAGATTTCGAATATTAAATAGTTATTAATATTAACTTTATTGTAAAGTCGGTTATTGTATTAGATCGGAAACATAAAAAGATTAATATTTTTATAAAAACGGTTTTGTTTGTGTAGTTGCATAAACTTATTAACGCGCGATACTAGATTATTGCAAGCTTAATTAATTGAAATAGTAATTACAGTTTGCTATTTATTAAAAGTGTTATTTTTAGATTTCTAAATCTTTTTCTATTTTATAATTATTAATATTGCAATAATAGTAAAAATTTTTGTTTTGTCTATTTTAAATTCTTTAATTATTTAAATAAAGCTATTTTTAGCGGCTATAAATATATTTAAAGTTGTTTTCTAATTATTATTAAGATATATAATAATTTGTTTTGCGTTCTTTTATAAATATTTTATATTTGTAAAAAAAAAATATTTATTGCTTTTCTATAAATTTATTTTGATAATCGAAATAAAATTATTTCTAAAAATATATTTATATAGATAAAAAAAATAAAAATTTCTTTTATTGTACAA